>MJUU01035638.1:0-30322 GCA_002080025.1 Modiolus philippinarum | reverse complement strand
TAATAACAATAATAATAATATCGGGTGGTGGATTATGTCATGTCTGTTCTCTATCAGTGTTTAAATATTTTTGAGTTTATGGTCTTCCAAACGTTTCGATTTTATCTGCACTGAAGAGACATAAGTTGTCAAAATGCGCATATGCAGAAATTAAATTCCAAGTAACTTCGGTATTAAGTTATTTGTTACCACTGGGTCGATGCCACTGCATGTTGACTGTTAGTTCCCGGGGTTATTCACCAGCCTAGTAGTCAGTACTTCGGTGCTGACCCGAAAGCCGATTCTTTGGAACCTTACAATATCGAAATTTTGTAAATTTTATTGAAAACTAAGGAGTATCTCCATCAAGCAAAACTCTGTCCTTGGATGATTTTGGCTTTACATTTAGAGCATATTGGTTATTTGTTCTCTATCAGTTTTTAAATATTTTTGAGTTTATGGTCTATCAAACGTTTCGATTTTATCTGCACTGAAGAGACATAAGTTGTCGAAATGCGCATATGCAGAAGTTAAATTCCCAGTTACTTCGATATTTAGTTATTTGTTACCACTGGGTCGATGCCACTGCTGGTAGACTGTTAGTCCCCGAGGGTATTCACCAGCCCAGTAGTCAGTACTTCGGTGCTGACCCGAAGGCCCATTCTATTTGGAACCTTACAATATCTAAATTTTTGTAAATTTTGTTGAAAACTAAGGAGTATCTCCATCAAGCAAAGATCTGTCCATGGATGATTTTGGCTTTACATTTAGATCGTATTGGTTATTTGTTCTCTATCAGTTTTTAAATATTTTTAGAGTTAATGGTCTTCCAAACGTTTCGATTTTATCTGCACTGAAGAGACATAAGTTGTCAAAATGCGCATAATTATGTAGAGATTAAATTCCCAGTAACTTCGATATTTAGTTATTAGTATATGTGTAAATATATTTGTGTAATGTTCTATGTATTTATGTGTGTATTTCGGATTGCTGTCTTATGCTTATGATTTCCCCTGTTGTATTTATATATGTAAATAGTTATTTGTTTTTGTTAAAGTTTGCTTACCATTATTGCAAGCCTTCGTGTTCTAGTACATTGATCAGCTCAGACCTGTTCTTCAGTTTATATTTATTTAATATTTTGTGTCGTTTTGTAAATATATACATGCATAGCTGCATTCAGGTAATACTTAGATGGGTTGTGATTTAGTCCAGTGGTGAGAGGCTATGGGTACATTTTATACTAGATTTATGAAATGCAAAATTTCTTACCTGTTATTCAAGTGTCGCCATGATTTAAAAAAAACATGCTGGATTTGATTTGCGTAATATTTCGTGCATCAGTCCTTACTGTGTTTTTGATAGTACTGCAAAGTACTTATCCGAAATATAACATAGCATTTGTTTTGGTTGTTATATATTTTTTTCCTCATTACATGTAACATAGATGTCATGAACCCAGGTCCTACTGAAAATCCACGTAAACAGGATTTGTCTTCTGATCTCGAAAATTCGGTATTGAATATAAATATAAGAAGTATTAGAAATAAGATTAACTTTCTTCAAATCCTTTGTGATGAGTATGATTTTATTGCAGTCACAGAAACTCATTTAGATGAAACAGTAAACTCATGTGATTTTAAACTCGACTCATTTTCTCTGCCATTAAGAAGGGACCGCTCGACTACTTGTGACTCTTAGAGAACAGCCGGGGAGGGGTATTATTGTATGTTTGAGATACTATTTTTGTACACCAAAACCTGAATTGCAGAACGAAATAGATGAAAGCCTATGGGCAAAAATATGCTGTAAAAATAAAAAGTTTTTAATCTGTTGTATTTATAAACCTGAATGGAAGAGTTGTCAATTCTGGGATCGATTAAACAGAGTATCTCATTAGCATATAAAATGAATTAAAATATTATGATTTGCGTTGATTTGAACTGTGACCTCAAGGATTTAATCTAACAAATGTGATAGATAAACCTACCAGGGTAACAGATAATAGTAGTACTTTGCTTGACCCAATAATAGTTTCTTATTGTGTTAATGTAATCTATTCAGATGTTATTGAAATACCTCGTGAAATAAGTGACCATTATGCTGCTGTAGCACATATAGATTGTATAAAACTATCAATCAAAAACTTTGAAAGGGAAGTTTGGTATTATAAAAATATAGTCAAAAACAAATGGCAGAAGTGCGGTGGAATGATATTTTAAATCAATGTACAATTGTTGATGATATGTGTACTACACTTACAGACACATTTATGGGACTAGCAAGAAAGCATATTCCAATCAACTTAGTTACTATAAGGCCGAATGATAAACCTTGGTTTAATAGCGAGATCAGAAGACAAATCCGCTTATGCGGTCGAAAGAAATTTAAAAAACATATAGACATAGTTAGCTATAAAGTACAACGGAATAAAGTATATAATATGAAAAAATATGCTAAAACAATGTTTGAAAAAATTTCGATGATATAATTCTTGAAAATGCCTCGAATAATAAAAATGTATCGGAAACTAATGAGAATGTTGATAAAACAAAATAAAGTGTCAAATGATTTACCTCCATTACAAAATATATATGACATTCTAGGGTTCGAAAATATTGTCTTTGATGACAAAGAAAAATGTGAGCTTTTTAAACTTATATTTTTGTTTCGTCTCCAAAGTAGATGATACAAGTGTTCCCCTGCCTAATTTCCCCAACAAAACAAATATATATATCCCCAACTTTGTTGTACAAGAAAGTGATATCGTTAATATTATAGATATTTTAAATCCTTAAAAGGCACTAGACTCTGATATAATAAGTCATGGACTACTTAAACTTTGCAAGACTCAAATTGCAGTACCATTAACTATATCATTCATTGTGTCTTTAAATGAACACAAATATCCTGATAAATGGAAACCAGCTTATGTAATACCAATCTTTAAAGGTGGGAATACTGCTTTGCCATCTAATTATCGCCCGATATCTTTAATCAGTTGTGTTGGAAAAATTATGGAGAGAATTGTCTACAATCATGTATATAACCATTTGTGGGAGCAAAAATTGTTTTATATTTACCAATCTGGGTTTTTACCCAAACATTCCACTATTTATCAATTGTTAGAAATTTATAACTCCGTTCTTAATTCATTAGAAAAAGAGAACGCGCATGCTTTGTTTTTGCCGCTTTTTCTCAAGCTTTTGACAAGGTCTGGCATAAAGGATTAAAACTAAAACTTAAATCTTATGGAATTACCAATAATCTCCTTCAATGGTTTACAAATTATTTGGAAAACAGAAAACGAAAAGTAATTATAAAATCAGCTTTATCATCAGTCGAAAGAATTTCCGCAGGTGTACCTCAAGGATCAGTTCTTGTTCTCCTTTTATTTCTGATATACATAAATGACATTAGTGATGATCTTATTTCTTTGTGTAGGCTATTTGGGGACGATACCTCATTTGGATATTCTAGTACTGATATTGAACTTATTGAGGAAACCATCTCACACGATTTACGAGAGCTTAACAATTGGTAAAATAAATGGCTGTTGTGATTTTATCCTTCCAAAACGGAAATTCTAGTATTTAGTAATCAAAATCTGACTGACAGCTTTTCATTTAATTTGAATATTGGTAATGCACCGATAGTCAAAGAATATAAACATCTTGCAGTGATTTTAAGCGACAATGCTAAATGGAATGAACATGTAGATAATATTATAAAAACTGTCTCCAAGCACATTTCTGTATTAAGAAAGCTAAAATTTAAATTAGGTAGAAGTAACCTAGAGAAATTGTATTTAATTTATATTCGGCCTCTTTCTGAATGTGGGTGCGAAATAGTGGATAATTGTGGTGGAACAATTACCGAAAAACTGTAAAAAAGCTTCAACGCGAAGCTGCCAGAATTATTACTGGTTTACCATTTTATTGTAGTAATGAAAAGCTATATTCGGAGACTAATTTTGAAAAATTATCTGATAGAAGACGCTGTAGGAAATTACAATTATTTTATAAAAGAAAAAGTGGCGACGCACCAGAATTTTTAAACACCTACATTCCACCAACCGTCGAAGAAATCTCACAATACAATTTAAGAAACAATTCTGACCTAGTGGTTCCTTTCTGCAGACTTGAAAATACCAAAATTTCTTTCTTTCCTTCTTCCACAATAATTGAGTGAACAAACTGGACAATTCAGTTAAAAATAGAAGCACGTATTCATCCTTTAAATCATCTATAAAGTTAAAATCTAAAACGACTCTTCCTCATTATTACTATGGCGAACGTAAATACAATATAATTCTCACTAGATTAAGAAACTCGTGCTCTATACTGAATTATGAACTTTACAGATTTAACATTATTGATGATCCAAAATGCCCACACTGTAATTCAAATGAAACGTCATACCATTTCTTTTTTGAATGTCCAAGATATGAAAATTGTAGACAAAACTTATTTTATAGCATACACTGGGTAAATCCCTTAGACCTCTTGTATGGCAATGAAGAATATGATCCTGATGACAATATTACATTTTCAAAGATGTTTTGCATTTTATAAAAGTATCTGATACATTTTAACAACATTAAAATGAATTTACTATCTTTGAACCCAATATTGTTAATATCAAGTATTTTCAATTATATGTATATGATGTATAGAGGTGGGTTGGTAATAATGTAAAAGAATGTGCGTGTATGAGTGGAAATGCAATTTTATTGTTATTATACTGGGGGCACATCACAATTAGACAGTGGTATGTGTGCGCCCCATGATTATTTTTGTAATACAGTTATTTTTGGATTGCAAGTATGATGGAGCTTGTGTTTGGTTATTTAGAATGAGTGAAGCAATATACCTCAGTCTTTGCATTTATCTTTCTTTGATAAACAACCTGTTTATTTCTACATAACTTAATTATTCTTCTTTCTTTGGAGCGACCATGTGTTCATACGATTAACAGCAAGATTTTTGTATATTTCAGTGTTTTATTTTATCATATTTCAGTTTGAATGTAATGTCTTTCTGTTTTGTTTTGTTTTTTTTCTTTTTTTAATTTATTTCTTTTCTATAATTTTGTGTATGCCATTCAAATTACATATAGTTAATGTTATTTCTGTATTTGGAAGAGGACGATCTAAGTTGTGATAACTTGTATCCAATCCCTTTTGTAAAATTATTTACAAATAATCTACGTATAAACTGATTCGTCTTCATGAGCAGCATACGATAGAATCAACGAACAGTTAAAGGAACAGACAAAAAGCAAAACCAAAATAGACGTCAAAATATTTTTTCATTGTTAATTGTTTGATACAATTACGGTATTCTTATATATAACAATTGATGGTCTGAACACCTAAGGGAACAAAGTATTTTTCTTTTTTATCTCTGAAATTCATATTCGAAAGTAAACATATATTTTTTTGTCTAAAGCATTGAGTAAGTCTTTGCATGTTTTATAAACATGAATAGACGGTATTACTCCAGAGTAGGTATCGGAAAGCTGAAAAACATTTAAAAAAGGTAAGAAAGCTGTTAAGGTAGATAGACAGTAATATTCATAGCCATGAGATTTTGTTGTAAATCGGCACAATTGAAGATCCAATCCTACTTACACGAAATTTGTAATAAAAACTATATGTCACCATGCTGGCTTTTTCTAGAATGGCTCGTTTTTAGCCATATTTCACCTTAATTTACATAAAGTGCACGGGGAAAATATAGTTAGGCAATTTTTAGCTTAATTAAAATGAACTTTTTATTCATGAGAATTTGATGTAGAACCCATAAGACCTCTGAGCCCACAGCCAAACTTGACCTGAGTTAAGCGGTAAACAATTTAAATACAAAGTTTGAAAGCAGTTTGTTATTTCGTTCAAAAGTTATCAGTCAGAATCCCTGAAATTCACAAAATTTCAAAGTTTCAAGGGACATAAATCAAGAATGACCTCTGATCCCAAGGTCAAAGTTGACCCGAGTTTATTGGTAAACAACCTACATACCAAGTTTGAAGACAGTTTCTTACTTCGTTCACAAGTTATCAGTCGGAAACCCTGACATTCACCAAATTTCAGTTTCAGGGGGCATAACTCCAGAACCCTCAGGACCTTTGAACCCAAAATCGAACTCGGCCTGTATTTCAGCGTAAACAGATTACATACCAAGTTTGTTTATTATTTCATTCAAAAGTTATCAGTTGGAAACCTTCAGAGGGTGGACAGGGGTGGACAGGCGGACGGACGGACACACGACTGAGGGCATCATAAAATACCTCACCACTAAGTGTGGCGGGGTATCAATAATGGATTTAAAATGGTAATTTTCTGAAAATTGACGCAAAGAGGACAATTGTGTCGGATTTTGTTGAGAACAGAATAAGTAAAAATAGTATAGCAATTGAAACTGGTAGACATACCAATTTATTTAGCATTAGAAGACAGAATTTATCAACTTTGTAATTTTGAAATTGAAAATATGTACAATTGTGCACATTAATCTGATACAAGAACAGAATCTTTCAATTAACTATCCAATATTGTATTTTGTATTTTGCAATTGTCATAAGAAGAGAAATGTAAATTCATTCTATCAAGTAATGATTATGATATCAAAAAGTTTTGCATGGATGGTGTTAGTAAATGAGAAATGTTAGTAGCATAAAAATGAGAAATGTATGTGTAAGGTTTCCATTACTTTCTAAATATTGGTATATGGAGATGTAGGTTTTTTCTTTTCTTTTTTTCAGGTTTATGTTGGCTTCAAGATGAAGAACAACAATGAAAGCGTTGTTTCATTTGCTTAATCTAACCATGTATTTTTATGGATTTTTCCCATGTACATTTACTCCATATCCCTTTATTTGTATATAATGGTATATATTTGGGTAACCTTTTATCTGTTTTCCTGGTATTGATTCGGGTAGGATTTCTATTTTTGCAAATGCACATCCATGTGAAAATTTTACAAAATAACCCTCGGGAAATGGTTTAATGCTTTCTTACCTGTTACTGTTATAAGCACTTTTTGTAATATAACTAATACTTGTCAATACATGTTTCTCGTTTAATATCAATCTATTTAAAATTAGATCTACCAATTGTTTTTTACAGTCATTGCATGGTAGTGTTTGTAGGGAACAATTGGTAGATCTTATTTTTATTAGATTGATTTAATGTCAACATTAATTACAAATCCCTATTGGATTTTTTTGTGTTATTTTACTTATAAATCCAGTACTTATACATGTCGATTAGAAGGCTGGTTTTACATTATAATGTTCTCTTATTCCTTCTAAACGAGTTTTACTTTCTATTTTGACAGAACCAACATATGTGTAGAGGGTGACTTTTTTCGAGGGTACTTACAGTAATGTTATTACACAATATTTCAACCGTTTTTTGACAAAATCGTCATTTTTCTTCAACAAGGAAGTAAAAAGTTCAATATCTGGAACATAACAATATGATATTAAGAAACTATTTAAGCTTTGATCGCTCATAATTTCAGGTTTCTATTTTTTCTGCTAGATATTAATTCTTTTTTTTTTTCATGTTCAATTCTGTATTATTTCAATTGTGTCGTTTATTCAAAGGGAGAAATGTCTTCATGCATGTATGAGAAAACTTAAAAAAAACTGTGGTGGCATTTTTTTCATACATGATACTTTTTAGAAAGAAGCTGTTTACCTTCCTGCCAGTAGATCTCTATATTCCTTCATTACCCTTTTTGTCAAATTTGTCTGTAGTTTTATTCAATTTAGAGGTCGTTTCCACAATATCTATTCTTTTAAAAATATGCATTATTTATTTGAAAATGTTGCATATTTCGTGGTGTAATCGAAAGACCTATTTCTCTAAAATTAATTATCAGAACTTGCAATTTTAATAATTTTAATAGACAAAGTTTCATGATTTTAAAAATTTTGACATTTTTTTTCTGTGTTTTTTATTTTGTCATGTGTGTGGACTTTTATTCTTATTATGGCCGCATGCTTTTCTACTGCCGCTGTTTCATAAAATAAGAAAAAATCTCCCTTGGACAAAGCTTTGTCCACAGCTAATATTGGTGTTACTTTCTTGCCTGTTAGATTGTTTTTTCGCCATCAACTATATCAAATGATATAAGTTTTGGTCTTCTAAATATTTTATATATAGTAAGTTTAACAGTATGGTCACCGTGTTCTATTGTTTTTCTTCTGTGAATTCATTTCATTTGTAAACAACAAATGTTGCTATGACGCGAAATGTTATGTTGCTTTTCAGGGAACTTCTAAAGTTTTGCAGTTTTTAAAAGTAATTAATATAATAAAAAAAAATAATATACAAAAAATAACTAAGATTGATATCATAAAATATGTTGGAAGGGAACTATCAAACGACTGCATTGCCATCCGTTTCAGGTTCTAATTATCCGAACTGTTGCAGAAAATTTGAATGCGTTTTCTTCGGCATCATTTCAATTTTAAGCGATTTTTTCTAAAGGTTATCATCTTTTATCTGAAAATTGTGTCACCTTTTCTATAAACAAGATCTATTGTCAAAGAATTGGGACGCAAAGCGCGTGACTACCTGTGCCCCAAATAGATTCAAATTACCCAGTTTTATAAGAATTTGTTATTTTAGCATCTATATTTTCTTATCATACTGTTGGCACAAGTTTGCTTTCAAATACGCCCCTTTTCTTCAGATAAGATCATGAAATATGTAAGTGCGCCAACAATATATACCCATATGCCAAAAAAGTCCTGACATGATAAAATCCGGTCTCTTCAGGGGAGCACCCAGGATATCTATGCCGATTCCGACCGTTAAAATTTGTTCAAAGATCTTTGGACGTATTACCCATGATGACCCGTATATAACGATATTCCTTTTTTAACCAGATTGTCAGAGCTGAGGAGACGAACGAAGCAGGAACTTTCTCTAAATTTGTTTCAACTGCATAATTATGATAATGCAAACAGGAATAATAAATGGAAAGCCATTCAAACAGGCACAATATTTAATTAAATATTGTAAAAAAATGGGCTTGGTTTCAAAGATATTTCTAGGTGAAAATTATATAGAATGGACTACAGATCAATGATATCAAAATTTTCTCAATTGCTTAGTGATATTGCTCAGTAATATTTTCAACAAATACTTGTAAGTTTAAATACTATTTCATTTGCTAATCACTTACATTTTAAAACTATAATATCCATTTGGCTTATCTGTTATAATATAATTCTAGTTGTAAATGCAACGCCTAATTTATGGTTGACGTCATGAAAAACAAAGAAGTTATCTTTCAGATAAACGATTCTTGCAAATGAATACACTCCGAGGTTAAAGACCGTAGTAAACGGTGACGCCAAATTCAGTGATAACATTTTTTAGAATGTAAAGAACTGGAATTAACAGAAATAAAAGTAATTTAAGAGGAGTTTATAGATGTGTAAACGCAACCTTTCACTCACAAACTTTACATATATGAAGGCAGTAGTGTCATTTATAAAACAGTCTATAGAACTGAGGAAGGGAGACCAATGATGTCTTTGTATCAATATTATTCTATGCTAATTTTGTATTGAATTATTTTTGTTGTATGTATGTATGTATGTATTGCTGCAGCCCTAATGGGTTTATGTTCTGCAATTAGATAAATAAATAAATTATTCAGTTTGTGAATGAGTCGGCCCTGTTTACACATCGATAAACTGCTCAATAATAACTTTAATTCATATAATAAATTGTCCGAAGGGAAATATACAAACGTTACATTTGATTTGACCTGTTTCTCATTCGCATTTGACCTAAATTAAAAATTTGACAAAATGTTCTCCCAGTTAATACGGGAGCTATTTTGTGTTTAAATTCCGCAACTGATGTCTAATTACCAGTAGATTTATTGAATAAATGCAGGCACTTACATGTTACTCTGGATTTTGACACCTGCATATCGTAAAATATCCCGTAAGCCAGAATATGAAGCACAGGAGCGAGTGAGTACAGCGAACATATTCCTACGAACGGGATGATACTTAACGATATTCCAGCTTTCAAAATTTAGAAAACTTGTTTATCGCCTTTAACTTCTTATTTTGTAGAGTACATAATCAGTTTTTGTGTCAAATTCTCCTTGATTTGCGCGGAAACGGCATTCATTCTTTTACGGCAAGTTATATAAAATGGAAAATGTTTTGTAGTGATTTTATGACATCACAATATTTTTTGTCAGCAAAATTTAGAAATGTACTGATGGAACCATGTTAGCAACTCGATATGAAATCTGTTTTCATTGCAGGAGCCTTTCCATTCCCTACCCTGTTCTTCCCATTTCTGGGAACTTTTATGACGTTATTATGTTAAAAGATATTGGCTTTGCTGAAGTTATCTAGTTTGTGTAGCTCTCCTAACGTTTTGTTTATATTTTTGTTCACTGGTGACTGTAGTTTCAATACAAGACCGAAAAGAGAAAAATATAATCGATGCTACATGTTGTCACGTTCTTTGTATCGGGGAACTTGGAAACAAAAGAACGAACTTTAGAATTTATAATTTTTACTTTCTTCCAATTTTCACAATATGCAAACTTGCAGACAATCACCTCAAAACTAAATCTCATTGGTCGAAATACAAACTCAATAACAAAATTAATGTCTCCAGTCCCGGACCCGTAACATTATTCATACACGGAAACCAGACATAAAAGAGGAATATAACAATGTATTCAGATTTCTTTCTTGTGGATATTGCTTGCCAAACGTAGGGTGAATTCCTTGATAACTCCAGGTCAGCTTCTTGAAAAGTCCCGGGTTAACTCGATATGGCTGAGGAAAGTGTAGGGAAAGATTATAAATTAGTATATTAATCTGAAGTGTCATGTGACACTAGAATGACTGCTTGTCATATATCCTTTTCCTCCATCTTAAGCATATTTTAAAAATAAATACTACTGGATAACTTGAACTTACTCATTTTGGCATAACGAAATTAACCCTGTGTCTCGCGGTCGTAGGTATGTGTACTGAGCCTGACTAATTTTTTAACTGTTAATTATTTTATATTTTTAAACCATTGGACCGATACCACTGCTGGTGGAACAGAGGTCCCCGAGGGTACTTACCAGTTCAATAGTCAGGCTTGTCTGACATGAAAATTTACCTTGCGCTTTATAGAAATTTACTTTTTTATAAAAATTCTTACCCCTTCAAAATACTACGGCTTCATTCCGTGTATGGCACTCGGTAGATATCCTCAGTACTGGATTTGGCTTCATTTTTCGGTATATTTGGTAATGAGAACTTCCTTCCCGACTATCTTTGGATTATGACTCCCCTAATGCTGCTGACGAGAGGTTACTCCTGAAACACGTGCACAGCAAAACAAAATTTACTGTTAATTATGCAACTTTGGTATTTTTGTATTTTGAATTAAGAATTTTCTATTTATTACGGTTACGTCTATCATTATTTTAATGATATGATATATTAATGTTTTTGCATCGAAAACCATTACCAAAAATTCAGTGATCAAGTCATTTCATGTTGGGAATATTTTGTTTATATTTAACTAAAGATAACGTATCTAAAATATTTGGAAAAAAACCCCAAAAAACATTTATTGATTTTTCTGATTTTTTGAATGTTTGAATTTTCGATGAGCTAAGGAAATTACCTTCATATACTAGTAATGTTTTTATTAGATATCAAAAACATGGAATGATTTCTGATTTGTATTTTGTAAAATTTATAGTAAGACAAATGGTGTCAAAATGGACATATTCAGCAACACTATTGACAACTAATAGCAAATTTGAGTTGATCAAATCACAAAACGCGCTCTGTCAATGACAAATAAGGCTACACCGAGTGAAGCATGATACGACCGCAGTATGTCGACCTCTGAGAGTTGAACAAGTGTTATTTAACATAAATGTGGACACAGTGTATAGATGGTCACAATAAGGAGCTCGACACAGTAATTAGATAGACACAGTATTGAGCTTGACACAGTAATTAACTAGACACAAACTTGGGAAAAGAAACATTGGCCCTTTTGATCCCTTATATTTATAACCCTTTTGGTATAATACATCGGAAAAGGTAAGAGGTACGTAAAATAAATCAACATACTACGCAAACCTTAAGAATCCAAAGAAACCAACCACTTAATTTGTTAATTTGAAAATTTGGCTCCTTTGACCCCTTATAGCTAGGAAACGGTAAGAACGAAGCAAAATGTATTGACATACTTCCAAGAGCGTAGAGCAAGAAGAATTTCATTGAAATCTGATGAGAAATAAAAATTTCTCATATTTCGAAAAAAAAATTGCCATTTTGGTCCCTTTAACCCCTTACAGCCCAGAAACATTAAGGGCTACACAAAATCTGTTCAAAGCTTACGTACAAAAAGAGGAGCCGTGATATCCGATCTGTCATTTTACACACAGTGTAAGAGCTTGCGTCGTCCTAACAACATGATCTTCTTTTGAAAGTGTCTACGACTCCGACGTCAAACAATGCATGATCTTTTTACAGTGCTAGACTATCATGTCGGATAAACAGCAGGCTCAGATTGGATATATGTAGATGGTTAAGAAAGGCATGATATAGTGATGTTATTTGACAATTTCACATGAAAGATAGAGAGAGTTTCACGAGTGTCATGCATGCTTTTGTTACTGGATGAGCGTAGACAAAACTGTAAATTAAAGATGAATCGAATGTAAGAAACATTTATATCGGTATAAAACAAAGATCAAAGATAGGAAAAGCAACTATCGATTCCTGTGACTTTAAATTATTGATGGAGTATAAAGTTCTATTAATAGTGGTTACAACTACCATGATGAATGAATCGCAACGTTACAATATATTAAACCGAAAAAAAGAACTCTGAATTTGCCATTTAAATTTTATCCTAAGGTCATGGTTTTATCCTAAGGTCATGGTTTTATCCTTAGGTTTTGATTTATCACAATTCCTTCCTGTAAGGGAATGCCTTTAGCCAAAGTAGCTAAGACAGTTTTATATAAAAGCATGAGGAAATCAATACAATTAATTTCTAAATTCAGTATTGCATGGACACGTGTTATGTATTCTTGTATATACATGAAATCATTATGCTAAACTCCTCACAGGAAGGGATCTTGGTGGAAGCTGTATACTGAGGGTACATAACTTACTTTGTCAGTTGGTAATGGGTCTGGAGCTGGTATGTCAGTTAACTGCTAGTAGTCTCTTGTGATTTCATGTTTATGTCCGTATATTTAGTTCTTTCAGTTTCATTTTTAACAATTGACTCAGTCCTGTTGGCAACTGAATTTTACTGTTGTTACGATTGTTTTTTGATTTATCACATCGGCTAAAGGGGGGAGGTTTGCGCCCAGTAAAACTAGTTTAACCCCGCCGCAGCAGGTTTGCGCCTGTCCTAAGTCGGGAAATTTATGAAGCCTTTGTGAGTCTTGTCTGTTTTCTAGTTAGTTCACTTTATGTCTATGGGAGTCTTGGATGATGTTTATTTCGCTGAACTTGATTACTCTTCATTTAGGGGTTAACTACGACCTGCCGTTGGGTGTGGGGTTTCCTCACCGTTCATTGAAGATCTTATAGCGGTTCTCCCCTTTGGGTCGTTGTCTCTTTGACACATTCCCTGTTTCCCTTCTTTTTCCTATTTAATATGAACCTCCTTTTTAGACTTATATTAAAAGCTCGGCGAAAGATCAACGTGACGAATATTTATGTCCACTGACTATACATTAAATCTATTGACATACTACTTAAAGCTAACGATCCGATGAAAGATGAAAATATTACTGAGTAAATTTGTAATTTTTGCCACGTTTGGCCCTTTATAGCTCCTCAAATCGACAAGTTGTGTAAAATTTGACAACTCAGCGCCATATTAATTTTTCTAAAGGTATCCATCGAAAAAATGCAATCAAAACCTAACATTTTTTTTCAATTTACCCTGTTTGACCCCCTTTAGTGAAATAACGGTTCATGCTAGCTCAAATCCGTTGGCACACTATAGATGCGTCATTGAATAAAAACAAAATGAAAGAAACCGCAAAGAAAAACGACAAAAAAATAATAAGTTCTGCAACCATATTTACAAAAACATCCATATTGACCCCTAATTTTGAAACGAGTTGGACCTTAATTTCCCTTTTCAAAGAAAGGCTTCCTTTTGTGCCAGGGAGTCTTATATTAAAATTCCATGTAAAACAAAAATTATTAACAAATAACTGTGTTTGAACAGGCGACGCTGACAAAGACGGCATGGGTCATACCATTATACTACCACAATATTTTTGAAGTCATATAAAAACCAGAGACTCTCACGAGCCTTTTCCGCTCTCATGGTGTGTTTACCTGCAATCATTGTATATGGCCTAATGCATAGTATAATTAGATTCCAGAGTGGCAGTTTTCTTAGATATATGATCTTAGATATATGATCAACATCTGGTAAAATACCATTAAGTCATTATTTCTCGGATATTCCCGTTTTTCCATAGGGTCCAATGCCAAATCAGTGTTCACCTTAAGCCACTATAGCGACCATTTATAATTCCATGCCGAACGGCTATGAAATTCTAAGCAGGTCGGTAAAATTACAAAATCACAAAAATTGTTCATGTATTATGTGGGGTAATTTATCCCTTTGCAAAGCATAAATCATGCCAAGCAACCAATCCGACTTACAGATATTTGATTACTCGTGCAAACATAAGTGATAAGCTGCTGGGCTTATTGGGCAGCTCTTCGTTGAACACAACTTGTTGAAGATGTCTGAAGTATAGTAATAATAACATAAATGGATGTCGACACGACATCCATCGGGGTTTTCCTTCCTTCTTAGAGAACCCGGAACCTGAATCGGTTTTCAGGGGCTCCAGCTACAGAGCTGCCGGGCGTGTCCCCAGTTGATGGGTAGGAGAATGTCCTGTCTGTGCGGGGTAGTCAGGTCATAATTAGGAAAGCCTGACCACGAACCACTGTAACCAAACTGTGTGGAGAAACGCCACGCTCCATGCAGTATAAAGACCCCTTCAATATTGTCTAAAGAGTGCTGAGTCACTAGGACTCGTAAAGAAGGCTACATTTCCTGCCCCTACACATTTCTCCCCTTTTCCAGTGGCAATCAAAACTCGTCCCGATTGTACCTTCCACCTTTGTTTCTTTCTAATCTTACTTACATTTTTTTTAATCGATTTACTTGTTCCCGTCCTGATATAACTGAAATATTGCTCACTGGACTTTAAACTCTAACTTATCAATCAATCAATCCTTTTTAGAGAAATTAAAAGAACTGAATATGTTATTGACTAATTCCTCATCTCACTCTTGAAAAGTATTTGTGAAGTCTTTTCTTGAGAAAGCACAAGCATACATGTATGATCAAAACACCTATCAACTTCTAAGTTCAAAGACGCATATTATGTCCTTGTTAAATACAAATTTTCGTGAAATTCTGTTGAACGGTTTACAGAGGAGTTGCGCTTACAAGCATATGGAAAAACACCTATTAATTTCTAAGTTCAAAGGGGCATAACCCCTGGAAAAATTGCAAAATGAAAAATTCCCGACATTATCACATCCACATATTATGTCTTTTATGTACTTGCTACATACAAAGTTTTGTGAAATCCTGTTAAATGGTTAGAGTAATTGAGGTTACAAGATCTGGTAGCCGCCCGCCCGACTGACTACCCCCGCCCAACCGCCGTACATCACCAGGTAAACCCGATTCATAAAAACATAGTGACATTCTACATTTCTATAGGTTGAATTTCTTATGAGCAAACATTTTTTAGCTAAAAATACTCGAATTGATTCCTAAATCTCCCGCCGTTAGGGCATCTTTTAAACAAGGGCAATTTGTATTTTTTTATGACATTAAGTGCATAACTCCTTTTAAAGTATTCCAACAGAACTGATTTTTGATACTCAATGTATCACTGAGCTCAAGCTACTGTATAAATATGATACAAATCCGACGATAAATAAACTTGCTAGAGCACTTACAAGGTAATTTTGTCAAACTTCTAAGGTATTTAAAAGATGCATAACTTATGCCCCTTAATAACTTTGAAAATTGACTTAAAATCCTTGTAAGTGCTCAAGTAGTTTTATTTCTCATTGGATTTGGATAAAATTTATACAGCAGCTTCAATTCAATTAAACCTTAAACGAGTTGAAATATGAGGTTTGGCCGACTATTTCTATATGTATTATGCTTATCACAATTAGCTTGATGTCAGCAGATATTTTCAGGATGTGGCAGATTGCACATTTTTCCATATACAAATGATATACAATCGACTCCTATTATCTTAGAACACATTCAAGTCAAAACCCCGGATAACTCGAATAGATGGTTTGGACTTATCACAGTTATGAATATATTTATTATTTTTTCATATTATTTGAGCGATATGATTGGTTCATTTAACTTCACATGGCATTCTGTAAATATTATTAAAAACCAGGTATTATCATAAATAGAGCACGACGTTCTATCTTTGGAAACGTCAGGTTTTGCAAAAATAATCTTAGTTTGTCACAGATGTAAGATCTAATGAAGAAGACTCGAACTGGGAAACACCAATGAATTTTATTTTAGATAAGCGATTTGACTAAAACCAATCCGTTATGAACAAAAGAGAGAAAAGTATAATGAGGCCGGACATGATCAGATAGAGCACGCCAACTTGCAATTGGATATAGAGATATGAAAGTTTAATGAGATACGATGAGGGATACTTATCTCAACGTTGTATTCTAGATAGAAAATATGCGGTAAGACTCAGTACATAGAAAGGTTAAAAAGACAGTCTAACTTGAGAAGGAAGAGGATGACTATGATATTAGAGCAGCTTGGAAGTATTTTGTATGTTGCAATAACTTTTTGATACGGCATTTGAATCACTTAATCCACCATCGACTGAAAACAGCAACGAATCTGTGTAACAATGGCAGTAGAATACCGAAGGAATAAAGAATTGGTTATTTACAAAAATCGAACTCCAATGACATGACCAAAGACGAGAATACAGAAAAAGAAATGACGTTGGACAGATACAAAACACAGAAATAAAAACACAACAGTCAAAACCAAGGCATTGACAGTTTGAACTTCCATGAAATTGAGAGTGACATGCTCCAGAAGGGTAATGATGTCCTGCTTTGTTAACAGTATCTGTCAGATATAATTTAGTTATAGGGAAAGACCAGAAAATTTTGTTAAAAACCACACTGATTCAAACAAGAAGAACACTGAGACTGACGTAATCAAAATGTTAGAATTTTTGATCGACAATATTTTTGTCGAATTCGGAATTCGTATTTTCCAACAGATAATAGGGATTCCTATAGGAACCAACTGTGCGCCGCTTTTAGCTGACCCTTTCCTTTACTCGTACGAGGCCAAGTTTTTAAAGGGGCTTATTCAAAGAAAACAAAAACATTGAGCCCAGTCCTTTAATTTCAGCTTCCGCTACATAGATGATGTACTTTCTCTTAATAATCCTCAGTTTAAGGAGTATTTACATCAGATCCATCCGATGACCTTGAGATTAAAGAAACAACTGAAACACCTACTTCAGCTTCGTACCTAGATCTTTTATTGTATATTGACGAAGATTGACGTTTGAAATCTAAGCTATATGACAAGCGTGATGATTTTAATTTCCCAATTGTGAACTTCTCTTTCTTAGCAGCAATATTACCTACCTCTCCAGCCTATGGAGTGTATATTTCACAGATTATTCGTTACTGTCGAGCGTGTAGTTTGTACAGTGATTTTTTGAACAGAGCAAAAACACTGTCCCCAAAGCTGCTTAGTCCGGGATTTGTTCAACCTATGTTAATTTCATAGAAATTCTAAGGCCGTCACCATAACACCATTGAAAGATATGACGTGACAGTATCTCAAATGAAAGTGGACATTTTCAGCTAGATTCACGTCTTCCCGGATTTGACTACCGACTTTGACATTTTCCTGGATTGACTCACTCATAGTGTGACGGGTGCTGTTAACAGAGCAGGACATGCTTACCCTTCCGGATCACCTTATGTCACTCTCAGTTTCACTGGAGTTCACACTGTGAGTGCCTTTGTTTTGAATGTTGTGATTTCCATTTCTGTGCTTTTTGTCTGTCTAACGTCATTGTTTTGTGCCTGGCGCCATTATTTTCTGTGTCCTCGTTTTGGCCATGTCATTTGACTTTGATTTTTGTGGATATCCATCTTTTGTTTCACTCTAGTAATAGTTATTTCCAACAGCGAGAAACAAGTCGGTTCGTGGATTAATAAAGGACCAGACAACGAAAAAATGTCAATCGATTCATAATTCTCGAACGCACCATACCAAATGTCGTACAACTACATTGTTACCCCAGCTTGAAAAAGGAAATTGTGGAAGAAAAAGGACGAAAGAACGCATACACATTATTATTATTTAATATGATATACCACATTTATATAGCGCTTTTATAATAAACTACAATGTTGTACAATGTAAAATGATGTACATTTACATTTTAAAGTGGACTAAAAATAAAAAGACACAAATAAATGCATAAAACTAAGGGAGAAATAAAATAGGATACTTGAACACTGATATAAAAGACTAAAACTCAGTTATTCTAAAACTTAAAATGCAGAATAAGCATGGAAAAATAATTCAGAGTAAAAAAAAAAAACAATTGTAAACCTTTTATAAGCAATTGAAATATGAAGTAAAATTCACTATAATTATAAATTAAAATATAGGCAAAACAAAAGATACGTTGATTCAAATGTGATTAAAAAAAATGACTCATTTAAAACTTAAACTCTTTTGTTAAAATCATAGAAATTTGTCAGAAAAAAAAAGAATTTTGACAATAATGCAAAGTTCCAAATATTAAATAATATGTTCAGTTACCATAAATTTTTTGAAAACAGCTACCGTTTCAGAGTCCCTTACACAGCTTGGTAGAGCGTTCCACAGTTTGGGTGCCACTACTGAAAAACTACGCTCACCATATCTGATAGTGTTCTGTTTCTTGTCGGCTGATACAGTTCTTGTAGATTTTGTAGATAGACTGGAGACTGACCATGCAGAGCTTTATACGTTTGAACAAGAATTTTTAAGTTTATTCTGTATTCCACTGGAATCCAGTGTAGTTCCTTCAACACGGGCGTTATATGTTCAAATCGGGATGTTCTGGTGATAATGCGTGCCGCAGTGTTTTGCAGATGTTGTAATTTGTTTAACGTCGCTTTAGGAATACCATAAAGCAGTGCATTACAATAGTCCATGCGTGAGGTGACAAGAGAATTCACTAATGACTTCGTTACATGAAATAAAAGGAACAACAGAAAACACCTACAATGGTTGAAAATTATAATTACATGCCAGAATCTGCTAGGGAACTACACAGGAAAAACACAAATAAGACAAAAGACAAACGTAAAGAACGATAGGAACTCGATAGAAACATAAATGGTTAAGTACTTTCGTATATAACCTATTTGTCGCAGTTTTCCAAAACAAGATCTGCAGACTGAATTAATATGTTTTTCCATAGTCAAGTTACTATCCAGTACGGCACCTAGATTTCTCACACTGTTAGATGGTTTGATGGTATCATCTCCTATTGTTAAAGTTATCGATTCAACATGTTTTTGATTTATCATCGCTTGGTTTTGTCACGGAAAGTCCTTCTTGTCTGAATAAGAAAACTACCAATAGTAACAAGAGGCTCTCAAGAGCCTGTATCGCTCACCTGGACCATGGCTGACATAAATAAAAGGCATTTACAATAGGAAAAACAAAACATAAAATTTAGCAGAATACTTTTTTTCCTAAAACCACAGTGTTCTTGTTTGGTTTCCATGGCAACCGAAAGCTCCACCATCCATTACAACCCATAACAGAACACCTTTCAAAAAAAATTCAGCGGTTCCCCTTATAATCAAGGTAATACATATTGCTGAAATTAAATATTTTATGAAAGGATATGGAGTAAATGAACATGAGACCATAACACATATGTCAACTCCAACTGCAATAATTTTAATGAGCTGTATGGCCATTCAGAAATTTATTCCTCATCAGCAGTACTAGAACCTAAACAAAGAAAATCCATATTTCAAAAAATGTTTATAATGCATAAAACCAAACGAAATCCGAATAATCAGTATTATCAAATATAGCTAAGGACAAACTACGATGGAGGGAGTTAATCCATCGGTTTTAGAATTTACATAAATTTAGATAATAGTAATTGAACAAAGTGTACACATCAGATATTATCTCATGTACAAGTACACCATATCTAAGAAAAATAAAGAACATACATCTCTACCACATGGAATTGTTTTACCAACTCCACACTGTAATAAAAGACAAACTCCTGTATTAAATATTTTACGAAAGAATATGGAGTGAATGAACATGAGACCATAACACATATGTCAACTCCAACTGCAATAATTTTAATGAGCTGTATGGCCATTTCGGAAATTTATTCCTCATCAGCAGTACTAGAACCCAAACAAAGGAAATCCATAATTTCAAAAAATGTTTATAATGCATAAAACCAAACGAAATCTGAATAATCAGTAATATCAAATATAGTTAAGGACAAAACTACAATTGAGGGAGTTAATCCTTCGGTTTTAGAATTTACATAAATTTAGATTAATAGTAATTGAACAAAGTGTACACATGATATATTATCTCATGTACAAGTACACCATATCTAAGAAAAACAAGTGTACCACAACATGTGACATATTGTGGACATTCACTTCATGTTTTTTAAAATGGGGACCATTGGTTCTAATTAGCAAAGAAGCCAGGATAAAAGCGCATTTTTTATAAAGTCCCCTTTTCATGTATGATGAAGAATCGACACCAGAGTAAAAAAATTATAGTCAGCACCTCATAAGCATCATTAATGCCAAGTATGGTTCAAAGCAATTCAGTGGTTCTGAAAAAGAAGTTCTTAGTATGAATTTTCCCATTGGGTCCAATGTAAAAATTTAATTCCCCGCTGGCAGCCATGTTGGATGACGGATCGACACCAGAGTAGCAACTTGGTCAGCACCTCATAGTCATAAGTATCATTCAAGGCAAGTTTGGTTCAAATCCATTCATTTGTTCTCAAGAGTAGAAGTTGTTCTTGTTTGCATTTTCACATAGGGTCCAATGTTAAAATTTAGTTCTATGGTGGCGGTCATGTTGGATGACTGATCGGCAACAAAGTAACAACACTTGGTCTGCACCTCATAAGCATCATTTATGATAAGTTTGGTTCAAATCCATTCGGTGGTTCTCAAGTAAAAAATCTTTGTATGAATTTTCCCATTAGGTCAAATGGCAAACTAAGTTCCCCGCTGGCAGCAATCTTGGAAGAGGTCGGTAAATTTGACTATGATGAATAAAACGTAGTCCTTGACATGCTGAACATTTTTGCAATTTAAACTTGACCTCTATCTCAAAGCATTTTTGAGACATAGGACAAAAGTATAAAATCACGAAAAATTCGACCAATATAGAGCCATAACTCATATATAGGTACTTGGATTCTTCAAAATTTCCATGTAGGTAGATCTTAACATGCTAAACATTTTTGCAATTTAAACTTAACCTCTATCTGTTATAGTATTTTTAATAAAAAATAAAAACATCATAATTTTGAAAATTTTACGGAAAAAGGACAATAACTCTAAGATGGGTCATCAGATTTTCTTAAAATTTTCAGCATGGGTAGATCTTGTCATGCTGATTATTTTTACCCCGTCAGATTTTTGATATCTGTAACGATTTTTGAGTTATTTGCCAAAAACTGCAATTTACCCCTATGTTCTATTTTTAGTAACAGCCGCCATTTTGTTTGACCTAGGCCATAGAAAATAACAAATTTGAAACAAGATACCCTAGTGATGATTCAGTTGAAGTATGAATCCATTTGGCCAAGTGGTTTCAGAGGAGAAGATTTTTGAAAGTGAGCTAACGACGGACGGACGGACGACGGACGCCAACTGATGGCAAAAGCTCACCCTGGCATAGACAGGTGAGCTAAAAACGTATTTCCAAAATTATAGAAAAGGTTGAAAGTGATGAGGAAGTGTTCCAGATGCCAAGAATCAGAGAGACGTACTGATAAAAAATAAATGGATTTGTGTTTTGTGTACAGATATTAATGAATGGGCTAAACTTGTCAACACCAGAAAAGAAGGTAACTGACACTAATGAATTTAGAAGTAATAAAAATAAAAATTAATGCACCTAATGTTGAATATTGTTGTAAATATTTTTACAAAAATAAGAAATGGTCCACATTTAAAAGGTAAAAATACATAAAAATGTGCAAATAGAAAAAAAAGCTAAAATGGCAAAAGGGGCACAAAGTCATAAAAAAAATCAATACTTTATACAAGTCAATATGCATTAACGAAATAAAATTAGTGGACTGCCTAAAAGTGTATTTCAAAATAATTCTAGATCTACTGAAAACATTTGACTAATAAAAATACGTACATGACACAAAGTCTCTACAAAAACATGGTAAAACCAAGCGATGAAACAATTATGAGACATTCAACAATGAGCTTTGCTCATACATCATAGTACGTTCAAGACGGCTATAAGAACCGGTTTAAGCGGAGTGCATTTCTAAATGTAGAACAATGTTTCATCCATCTTATTGACTAGGCAAGGATTCCAAAAAACACAAAATTCTTACAATTACTGTCATCCGTTGCTCGACATACAGGACAATCACAATATTAAGACATACACAAGGCACTCATGAAGTCGTGCAACCGGATGAGTGAACCGGCATAGATGAAAGTTGGAAACAATTTTACAGTTTTTTGATTATACGGAAATGGTTTTTGTATTCAAGGTTGAACACATCATTATATATCATATGTTCAATTCGTATGACAAGTGAGATATGACGAATTCAGACAGCGGAAACTCTTCAAATTCTTCTCACCAATGGAGTAAAGTGTCGCAAAAATTTTAAACAGATTTAATTTCATAGTTGTGGAGACTTCGATGGTAAACGTATTAACACCCAGGAAGTGGTTATTACTATAAAAGGTTTCAGATGTATTGTGACTGACTAGAGCAGAGTATGTATTTCTGTGGGTGTGTAGGGGACGAAATGTGTTTGTATCAAAAAATGGAATGTGTGGCGAATCATCTCGACTACATATGCATACTCTCTATGGCAAGCTGAACAAAATTACTTTAAAGTCTCTACACCCCGTGAAAAATGGTCTGCATTTCCTTTAACATAAATGAAAATATTACTGTTTTATTGTTGTACGAAGGCCGCTTATAGCCCTTTCAAAAAAGTGTTGTTATGTTTTCCTGGATTTGAATTCTCCCATCAAACGGAGGTACAAACACTCTACGGATTCGGTTATCACTCGTACGTTTGGCTAACAACACAACAATGTCCATTAATTCTACGCATTGGGTAATTCTATGCACATCCTACGCATGTGCATTTTACTTTCGTAAACGTTTACATGTGCTCGGTGCATGAATCTGGTCATCGGGTGTTAAAAAAGAGAAAATATAGAAAAGTGGTGGGTTTTTCATCATAAACAGGTATGTATAAATCTTTTGCAAATCATATAAAATATATTTTATGCATTTTATAACCCCAAAATGTCGAAATTAGCACAAAAATGTTGTTTGTTTATATGCAGTAAGCACCGCCCACAGGCGTGACTTTAAAGTTCTAAAAAGTACAGCAAGTCACGAATATTTGTTTATAAGTCATTGCAGCTTTGGTTAAATCATGGAAAACGACTTACTTTTCATTAGAATAGTTAATTCCCTAATATGTATAAGATCCTTCATTTCACACAAGCATGTCCATTTCGTCTGCAACCAACATGCAAATGGCGTCCACACACAATAGTCACATGACAATAGTGTATTTGCCTTTTGGAATGTATAGTCTATTTCTTAGTACTAATTATTTCATAAGACTGGTCAACGGGAGACAACCCAAACACAATTATGTGACAAATACTGTTGAAAAGTAAATTCACAAAATGAACAAAAACCAATGATTGATACACAATCACATTGTCAAAATGCAAAAATTTAGATTATTTTTGTATTCTAAAATATTCTTAACATTTCTCTTTTTAACCATGGATTGGAAAGACCATGATGATCCACTCAGAAACGCTTACAATCATGTGAAAAATACAGAAGACCCAATTCGAAAAACAGCAAGAATGTTTGGTGTCCACGAGGCAACACTGAGGTCTAGACACAACAATCCCAGTCTTTTCGATACAAAAATTGGAAGACCCACCCTGTTTACCAAAGCAGAGGAAACACAGTTAGTGGAGCATTGTAAGCGTATGACAAAACAGGATATGAATTCTGCAGATATCAAATTTTGGAATTGTCAAAAGAAATGGCTGTTACTAAAGGGATTGAAAATAACCCTAGAAAGGACTGGTACTATGCTTTTGTTAAGGGATTCCCTGATATCAGTATACAAAAGTCTAAAAAGAGAGAGCTTTCTAGAGTACATGAGACAACAAACACAAATTTAAATAACTACTTCATTGCGCTTGAGCACATTTTTGAAAAGTACAATTTAAAAAACCACCCTGAAGCTATATGGAATGTTGATGAAACTGGCATCACATTAGACCATAATCCACCTAAAATTGTTGGTGAAACTGGAAATAAACCCTTTGATGTTACATCTGGATAAAGTGCAACAACCACAGTAATTGCTGCTGGTAGTGTACAAGGTGAAACTTTACCTCCTTACATAATTTTCTTACTTGTAATATTACTGCAGGATGCCTTCCAGGAACAAAATACATAACAACAGAAACTGGCTGGTCAAACTCCGACACATTTGCTGAATTTTTGTTTAATCACTTTAAAAACGCATGTCTTGTCTTCTGCTTTACAACACACATATCTGTTGACTTAACTGAAAAAGCTATAGAGAACAACATTCACCTGTTTGTACTACCACCTCATTCAAGTCACCAACTACAACCTCTTGGTGTTGGAATTTTTAGTCCTTTCAAAAGACTTTTTAAAGTGTACTAAACAGTGAATGTTATAAGCTTTGTCACTCGAGAATTGGCAGTTAAATCATTAGAGAAGATCTATTATGTCTTATAGCTAATGCTTATGAATGTGCTCTTACTCTTCAAATTTTGATGTCTGCCTTTAGAAAGACAGGAATTGTTCCATTCAACCCACAAGAGGTGATCCCTCCACCAAATATAGATTCAAATATAGATATGGTGTACTTGTACATGAGATAATATCTCATGTGTACACTTTGTACAATTACTATTATCTAAATTGATGTAAATTTTAAAACCTTAGTATTAACTCCCTCCATCAAAGTTTTGTCCATAGCTATATTTGATATTACTGATTATTCGGATTTCGTTTGGTTTTATGCATTTATAACAGTTTTGAAATTAATTATGGATTTCCTTTGTTTGTGTTCTAGTGCTGCTGATGAGGAATTAATTTCCGAAATGGCCATACAGGTCATTAAAATTATTGCAGTTAGAGTTCAGATATGTGTTATGGTCTCATGTTCATTTACTCCATATCCTTTCGTAAAATATCAAACACAGAAGTCCCTAAGTCTAGAAAGGAAATGGTTAATGTTAGAAACATAAAACTCCTGCTTACTGACAAAACCAAAGAGGCGGGGAACTCCCTTGATGATGCTGTCAATGAAAGAACTAGGAAATATGTCATCCCAAGCAATGGTACAGCGATAACAGAACCACAGTTTCTCGAACAACTGAAAGTAAATACAACCAAAAAAAAAGAAACATTAATTAAAAAGACAAAAACAGGAAAAGTGGAAACTAAGAAAGTAGATACTAAAAAGGGGGGAACTGGAAAGAAAACAGGAGTCTATCAGAAAAGAAAAGCAAGCAATGAAACAATCCAGGAACATGAGCCTGTCAAAACATGTAAAACCAGTACCAAACAAAGGCAAAACAAAAAGAAAGCAACTAGTTCACATATTGTTGAGGACAGTCAGGAACCTTGCCCGAGCTCTCTATCAAAACAGTAGATGACATACTACAAAAGTGACTCTGAGGAGGATGAAGATGAAAATGCATTATGTTGTGTGTGTGGGTTTTTTTTCACCTCCTGGATTTGGCAAATCATCTGCATTAGAACTTCTGGGCAGGGCAATGATAAGTGCAGTGGTTGGGTATATTTGAAATACTGCACTTCTGTAAGAGTTGTTGGCCGTTGTCAACCTTTCACTTTTCAAAAATGTTAAAAATCAAATTATTGTTTGTTCATTATTTGTTTTTACCCTAGATGTTTATAGTTTGTTTAATATTTTGTTGTTCAGAATTGCAGTTTCAATGTTGAAAGTTTTGTTTAAAAACATAAGAAAAAAATCATGGCGTTACCTTTTGGGTTTTAGTTTTCTATTTAAGTTTCTGAAATAGACTAAAACTGTCAAAACTTTGATCTGTTACCTTCTTCAAATTTTACAATGGGTAACAGTAAAATAAATAATGGAACCAGTTTTATTTCTATTTTACCTTGACCTGCGTCAAATTTGCCGACAATATGGAGATTAAAAAAAGTTGTGTACCGTATTTCACGGGACATTTAAAGAAAAAAATTGAATGGAAAGTTTTCGGAAAATATTATCATGTTGTAAGGTAAGAACTGAAGTTTGTTCTGCATGCAAGTTTTGTTGATTTTGCTCTTGTTATAAAATTTCGAAGCCCATTGAAAATTAGGTGCGTAGAATTACCCGACAGCATTGTACACAACTGAAACCCTGAATACATTTTGACTCTCACAAAATTAGAGCAGGGTCACATTAAACAACTACCTAGTAATCTAGATCAGAACAGTGTTATGAGCTATGCTCAAGAAGCAATTATTTCAGTACCAAGGACATTCACCGAGTGCAATACACGGAATGAAGTATTTTAAGGGGTTAGAATTTAAAAAAAAATCAGTAAATTTCAATAAAGCACAAAGTAAAATTTCCATGTCAGGCGAGTCTGACTACTTGGCTGGTGAATACCCTCGGGGACCCGTGGTCCACCATCAGTGTCATCAACTCAGTGGTTTCAAAATACCGAAGTTGTAGAATAGACTTTTATTTATTCTGTACACTTGTTTAAAGGAGTAACCTTTCATCAGCAGCATTTGAATCAAATAACAGATGGGCAAAAGAAAATGTGCATGTTTAAAATCCACATTTGGACAGAATGGTTTTGCAATATGCTTACGACTCCATGCGATTTAAACTGAAAATGATTTCTATGCAGAACATCTAAATTTCTAGGATTTATCAAATAAAAATTGTATCAACTAAAAAATCTGTCCACCTTGGCAGAAGGTTTTTGTTCTTGGCAACAACCTAGAAATATTCAAACTAACTAAAAACTAAAAATAAGTCAGCAAAATCTCTTGGTGACCCGTTGATTATATGCCCACAAGCACAGTGATTCCAAACGAATTAAGATTTACATGATAAAACAGATTTTTATATTACCCGAGTTGGTCTTTTTACATGCCCGTGTATGCACGCACGATAAAACTTTTACTATATCGTTAGAATGAAGAAAAACTTTTAACCCAATCCCACATGAAAGAGAGTCTATACAGAATGGCATGACATGACAAAACATATTACACAAGTATTTTCTGTTGAATAACACGTTGAATATAGAAATTTGATCTATTACAATTCTAGTAAATAGATGAAAAATAAGGAAGTTATATGTCGATTACATTTATGCATTCATAATTTGAATACCAATTAAATAACGTTTGGTTAAAATCTTATTAGAATTTAAAGAATATATTATTTATTAGCGTTTTTGAGAGCCTATATTGCAAGATTGCGGAGTATAAATTTCATTTTGGAATGGAAAAGAAGGATCTGATAAAGAGAATCCAAAACAAGCCACAGGTTTTAAAACTTATGGAAGAGGAGGGCTTAATAACGTCAAATAAAAAATATGAAATCCTTTCAAAGAGTGGAAATGAGATTAGAGCAGAACAGATATTGGAAATTGTTGAAGATTTGAAGCAATTTGAAAAGTTTGTTCAAATTCTGGAAGAAACAAATAACCAATCGTGCTTTGCCAATATTAAAGGTAAGTTTGTTACTGTGGGAAAACTTAAAAAAAAAAAACTGTAAGGGTTTCTCATGATTATTCTGATTATTTGTCTATTATTATTATTACGATCTTTCAACACAATAAAAACCACTGGCTTAATTCTTTTTCAAACAAGTGATACGTAATGCAATGAATTAACATTAGTGTGGGAGCTAAAAAGTCAGGGCCATATAGCAATTTTTACAAAAACAATGGATCAGTCTGTCCCGGAACCAAAAACTTTTGTTAGTGGAAAAAAATCGAATATTCGTAAAAGATAGCTGATGAAGTGTAATAGGATGAGAGGATAATATTCGCTAGGTCATGATGCAACTTCGTCATATTTGTTGCCACTGAAACTTATGAGTTTTCATAACAAGTTTTCTCAAGAAACCGAGAATTTTCAAGATCTTTGACATTTGCTTTTAAACTGAGGTAACATGTGTTACTTCAAAAAAGACCAAAGTCAAAGGTCACCGATGATAAACTCTGAAACCGTTGTAGATATATAGTTTATCACACGTATTGTTAAGTATGCACAGTATTATGAGACGCAAATGTATAAATTTTGGTCCATAATAATTCTGCGAAGCTTTGATTTATTCTTTTTCTTTTTTGACAGATTTTTTTCAGTTTTCCTTCAATGAAGAATAAACAAAAACGTTATGTTGTAGAGAATTCCATTATTGACCTTAAATGACATGTTATATTTCAAGGTCAAAGACGACCTTGCCGTCTTACCCTATACCTTTTTAATCTATACACTGGGAAACCGTAATATATAGCTTAATGAATTAAATGAGAAAAAAATATTTTCAAACTCACGAAATGCATGAGTTTTCACTATTGGATAGACTTAGCTTTCAGTAACGCTGAATACTTCCAAAAGATAAGCGCGTTCTGGTATTGTTTTAGTAATTACAGACCTGTTTACCCCATCTGATCAATAGAAATAGTTAAGTCAAGTTAAATAGTAATTTTGCCATCAAATTTTAGGTTTTCAACATAGGCCTTAAACTATGTTTTTGTGCTATACCAGTTGATTTTGATATGTAAAACGGCCTATAGAAACACATCATTCATTTTAAGTATGCTTCTTCATCAGTAGTAATTGTCCTTCGAAGTAAAATCTGTAGCAAAAACTGGCATGTTGCCCCTTTCAAGGACGGCACCAGACATTTCTAAGTCTCTGAGTATTTGGAATTGTATGTCTTACAAGACCTCTTGTGATTGATAACGCCGGCTGAATCAGTGGAGACAATGTCATTTTGTTTGGGCTTGCCGCCCTGACTTATACAAAAATGTGGAGGTCAGTCGAGCGCTTTAAATAGTCAATGCTTACTGAGAGAATTTAAAGGGTCTGTAAGACCCTATTTCGGATTTCTCTTACAGTTCCTTTCATCCATTAACTCTTGCAAACGGAGAGTTCCGCAGAAGAAGGCCCTTTCAAAATCAACTTGAAGCAATTTATTTTCACGTTTTAATTTTTTTACCGATTTCACTGCAAATTGTAGTAAACATTAGGCAATCGTAAGTAGTTAACTATGGGGAAAAGCCGTAGGTTTTCAAAAAACGTTTTTTGAAAACCTACGGCTTTTCCCCATAGTTAACTACTATCTACGGGACTAACGAAAATAAGGAAACATGTAAGTTTCGTTATTCACTACAGTTGAGACGGGTAAAACGGGCTAGATTCTTAGTTCACTCAAATTTTTTACGTTGCTTGCGGTTTAAGCATAACACGGGTTATACATAACACTGACGTGTATCTCTGGTTCTACACTTTTGATTCCTATATGTTTCTAGTAAGTCTGATAACTCATCACCAGTTACTCTCTCTATAACAAATATATTGTTAAAAGGATAATATAAATATACGATTTCCCCTTGAATGTCAAGTATTTCGTAAAAACCATACACCTTTGTTTTTATTTTTTTTAGATTGGTCAAATCATATGCAAGCATTTTTTTTAACTGATTTTTTATTATAAAAGTCAAACATTATTACTTACCACAACGGTTATGCACCCTCCTACCTGAAATACACTCATAATTTTTTATCTAATAAATATTCGGGTTATAAAAAATGACAACGATTCCCGTATATTTTTCAGAAAAGTCTAATACGGATAATTTTAAAACAATACAAGGAGTAAAAAATATGCCGAGTGATTAC
>MJUU01035637.1:0-28738 GCA_002080025.1 Modiolus philippinarum | reverse complement strand
ACTTTGGTGCCTATATATCATCCAACATGGCCATCTGTGGGGAACTTAATTTATTACTGGACTGTATGGAAAGAGCACATAAAGAATTTTTTATCTGAAACAACTTTGCTAGTTAGAATAAAACTTAATCACAATGCATCTTAGATGGTCCCCTTCAAAACAGATGTCCCTCAAGTCTGCACCTTATGCAAATTGGCTACCAGTGGGAAACATAGTTTAATATTGGAGTACATTCAAAGATCTTCTTCTTAAAACCATTTGGCCAATTGGAATTCAACTTTGGCACAACACTTAATTTTCTTTAAAATTGTGTCCTGCAGATCCATCCCTTATCCAAGATGGCAGACAATAGGGAAAATAGTTTGATCATATAACATAAATGTTTGTTTACATAGTTTGAAAATTAGACCCTTTAACATAGAAGCTCTTGAGAGCCTCTTGTTTCTATTAAGGTTAGTGAGGACACCTAAACCCAAAAATAATTCCACATTCAACGTGTCTATTTTTTTAATATATTACTGTTGAGTATATATCCTTTCTTTGGTATAAATATTGGACCACCTTCCAGGCGTTTTTTCTGAGATAAATGGGGTCAAAGTTACCTACCTCTGAATAATGGTCCGAATTCCCATTTACCCGCTTTTTACCATATAAAAACAAATTGTCTATTGTTTTTGTTAAAAGAGTGTTTTGATAATCAATGTTTGTTGTTTTAAGGGTATTTCTAGAAATATATGCACTTCTGTCCATTATTTTTGTTAATATTCCCAATTATGTGCCCATTTAGGTTATATTTTTTGTCACTTTTTGCCCCATGGAGGGATATAAAAAGTGGAATTCAGAAAAAATTCTGAATTAAAAATTTAATTTTTACTTAATATTATTATATACCTTTATACGATATCTTCAAAACATGAAAAAAATCAGTATAGCAAACCAGGCTTTTAATAGATCTACAAGCAATGAAGTTTAAAACATTGCCCCCTCCTGTGAAAAAATATTGCCGTTATTAGTACAGAAACCGGTAGTGATGTCAGTGGCTGTTTTCGTAGCACTTTAACCATGCCACCACAGTGATGTGACTGTAAACAGTCCTTACTTGACTAAAACAGGAACCTATGAGTTTCACATGCGCAAACGGAAGTATATACTTTCTTGCCTAAAAAAAAATTCATCTACAAATTCCAATTTTATGATATATAAGTATGATAGTTTCTGTGTTTCATTTAATTTTAAAAAAATTTACCCCTTTTCAGCTATTTTACTGTGTAATTTTATTATAAATTTCCCTTTTCTCATCTTATTTCCAGATTATCTCTAATTTTTATCCCATTCGGAGCAATTTGAATTTTTTTCCCCGCCATTTACTGTGAAAGTACTTTTATTCGTGGATGCCAATTTTCGTGGATTGCAGACAAGTCGTACGTTCGTGGGTTCTTAAATCCGTGGTTTGAGACTTTCCACAGTACAAATCAACGGGCGATTTGTATTTCGTTGGGTATCAAATTTCGTGGTTTAAGTCAACCACAAAATCAACGAAAAGTGGTACCCCACGAACAATAGTACTTTCACTGTTTCAATGGCAACGGTCACAATTTTTATATCTTTAAAGAACTAAACTAAGTAACCTTCCAATCAAATTTCATTCAGTTTGGAGCAATTTGAAATTTTCCCGCCATTTTCCGTTCCTATAGCAACGGTCGCCATTTTTAGAATTTAAACACCAAACTCATCCCTTCACATGCTAAGTAACCTTCCTGCCAAATTTCAATCAATTCTGAGTATTTTAAATTTTTCCCGCCATTTTTCTGGTTTGATCATATGACAGCTGTCCTCATTTCCTCTTAATATCACATAATTTTCTAAAAAAGAAATACAAAGTTAAAGTTCTTAAGTGAGTTCTGTACTATATGAAGTGATTTGTTAATGTATTTATTAATTTTTCATAATTTTTTTTTATTATCAAAGTATTTTTAATTTTATCTGATTGTAAGAAAATGGGTAGAAAGGTAGCTACTGAAAATATTGTAACCATATCTATAAATAATAGTCCTTATTTCCAGGGTCAATATTTTACATATAATTGTAGGCTACTATGCCATTGCTTCTAAATTTGGTGAAGTTACTTATAAGCCAGAAACTGAGTTATGGATATGATGTTGGTCGTGGTTTTGTAGCAGGAGAAGAAGAAGTAAGAAAACTTATAGATCATATGGTCGATCATAAGGATATTGCAAATACTTTGAAACAAGCAAGCGATAATGGACGTTTGGATGTAATTAGATGTTTAGGTAAATAGCGATATTTTTGTTGTTGTATGTTTATTTGATTAGATCTTCTCAATTTTTAAGTTTTCTAAGTACATGGCGGATTTAAGATGAACTCATAGTGCAATCGTCATGTAATGTTAAAAGAAAAAAGCCAGAATAATTTTGGAATATGACGTTATTGTCTCTTAATCACTTAGCCCCGTGAGGAACACTTATTCTGGGGTACAGGTAATTTGCTTATACTCCTCCTTTATAAGATTTTGATATTTTTTATTGATGTAAGATATCTGACGTGTTGTTCCCTTGTTTCGCTGTGTTTCACTCACCAATTGGCAGAATTCTTACAATCATAAATGATAGCTAAAAGGTAAAGGTAAAATTCGTTTTGGAATGACATCGTTTTCAACATTGAAAACTAAAAATCGAAACAGCACAAAATAGTTGGCCTAAAATTACACAAAGTAACTGACAAAATACCAAGGATAACTCATGAAAGCGTGAACGATTATTTCTAGCCGGGTCCAGGAATGATATTATACACATACTGCCTGCGATTGAGGATGGTATATTAGATTACTAAACGAAGGGAGTATATCACCCGAGACGGTAGTCGATGGTGATAATCTTTTTCTGAGTGTGATAATCTAGTATACCATCCGATATTACAGGCAGCCTGTGTTATATTATACTGAATATCTTTACTGTATTACTATATCAAGTATCATCAGTGATATCACTGTGCGATTAGAGCGGGTGGTATACCCCACAGAAGGGTACTATACTCAACAGAGGGGTGGTATAACAAAATACCACCTTTACAGTGAACCAATCAGAATTAAGGAAATTCATGTGAAGTATAATATAATAATTTGATAAACATTAGATATAGATTAAAGTGCTTCTGATCAACGTGGTATACTTTTTAATTGCTCAAAAACAGTTACATTATTTAAATAAACGTGTGTTAAGGAATTGAAATTAGAAACACATTCCAGTCTGTAATAACAGTAAAAAAAGATAGAAATAGAGTCTACTCTTCTGCTTTTTGGAACAAAATTGACTTGGAAAGCATATTAGTGCTTATTTTATAAAATTGTATAATTTAAACTTTTTCCAGTAATTGTATCATGGAAAATACCGAGTTTGGATATCCTCAAAAACTGCACCGCCCTGATGATCGTACTGGCATTTCAATATTTTCTGCATTAATTACAAAAACTTTATGTTCATGAAAAAGGGAACTTTGGGCAGATGTTCATGTTCATTTTCAGGTATGTTGCAGAAACAACATCCTGATATTGCACTTTCAATAAAAACACGTCAGGCAATTAGGAGCGTCCTGAACAGTTTGCGTGACGGAATTCATGAACTTCTTGCAGACGGAATATTAGAAGAGGCTGATGGACACAAACTTGAAAAGGTATTTATCACCAAACTTAAGTATTCTTCTCATTTTATATTGATGATAGCAATTTCCAAATAAAAACTGGGCAACCAAATGGATTTTCTGTTTTTCTTTGATAAAAAACAAAAAACCTTAACATGTAAAAACCATTATTCTGAAAAAAGGACATTCTAAGATGGTAGAATGAAAAACATATTACATGTAAAAAAATTGAACTGGACAAGATTTTTAATTGACTATGTATTATATTTATCATCAGATGGTAGAAGAAATGATGAAAAGATTGCTAAATTCACCACCAAGTTTGAGGGTGCCACCTCCAGATAAAATGCTGAACAATGTTGTCTGGTTGAAAAATGATGCAAACCTGATAGCTTACATTAAGGTATACTAGATGAGATTGTTTGTTTGACCATTGTTTTCAGCTCAAACATTAGCTTTACATGCAACATAAAATGAAGATTCTCTATTTCAACTAGGCAAATAATTGTTTCTCACATTAATAAAAATTCACGAAGTTTAAGAGTTTTTAAAGATTATTGTAACTTAGTATTTTTCAAATCTATTAGTTCCGTGTTATGTACAGTCTAGTGTATGAGGTTTATTGACCAGGTCTTATCTAGGATTAAAAATATTTTATTTTTGAATATATAACATAATCTCTTCAATTTTCAAAACATCATGTTTTATTTGTTTGTTTGTTTTGTTTTTTGTTTGTTTAGTTTTGTTGTTTATTTTTTGTTATGTTTGTATTGTTTTTTTTTCTTTTTGTTTTTTTGTTTTTTGTTTTTTGTTTTTGTTTTTGTTTTTGTTTTTTTTTTTGGGGGGGGGGTGTTTTTATCCGTGTTTTTTAAAAAAATTATTTTACATTTTCAAACGGTACACAGAATGAATATTCCAAATCTATCAATGGCAAAATTTACAGTTTTGAAGTAAAAATTGTGCAGTAGTTTTACTAAAAAGGAATATGATATACAATACTCTACTTTTTAACTGTTCCATTACTTATAGGAGAAAGCAAAACTCATATCTCATAACTATGAAGATGTAATAATGCACGAGGGTGATCTCACTGACGGAATCTACATTATAGTGTCTGGATTAATCAGGGTAAGCCATTTCAGTAAAAGATGCTCTTGGTCTTCTTTAGAGATGTCAATTTCAATCGTTTGAAGGACTTTTGTACATTTATTTATCAATTGATTTTTTTATTTAGCACTGTATGCTTGACCAATTTCTGCGCTTTACCTTAATCCGGATAAAATTACCTTTTTCCATTCTGTACCTTCGCTTTTGGAGGTATGGTGAACCCTTACAGACAACAAAACCTTTAATCAATAACCTTTTTATTTTTTTCTAGAATTGTAAACAGGATGAAGGCCATAGTTTGCTCTCCTTTAGCATCTCAGATGAAATAATGGTTTAAGGCTTTTTCTTGTATAGGAAAAAATGAAAAGGAAAGAAATATTAATTAGAATTTCTATAAACAGGAGGGAAACAGGATTGGGCTTTCTAAAATAATCTTTTAAAGTATACCATATGAATTAAGTGAAAGGAATATAAAGGTTATTCATTGGTTGGAAAATATTGTACTTTATGTATCTAATACGGAATTTTTTAATCGTGTTCACTCCGAAAACAGTTCTACTTTTATACATAAAAAAAATCAATACATCAATACATTGACAGGGAATTACTAATTAATGAACACTGTTGAGCTAAGGGTGATTTATATTTAATCAATTTATATCGCTTAAGGTTAATTTTTCTTTCGTCAATTTAAATTAAGTTAAAGAATTGTCATATAGGAAAAATTATAAATGCACTTCAATTTCATAAATAGTTTGTTGCGTTCACGCAGTGGCGACATGTAGGGATCACTATCCGTCGTCTTGCGTCGGCGTCGTCGTCGGCGTCACAAAAATTTGTGTCACATTTTTCTCAGGAACTATGTATGGGAACCTTTTGCAATTTGGTATGGAGTGTCAGTATGGGGACCTATACCGTGTAACAGAGTTTCAGATCTCTTGCATGCCAACTTCCTGTTTGACGGAACTTAGAAATATTTTGGCGTCTTGAAAATTTCTGTCACGTTTTTCTCAGGAACCATGTATCTGAGCCTTCTGCAATTTTGCATGGAGTATCAGTATGGGGACCTATACCGTGTAATAGAGTCTGAGATCTATCGCATGTCCACTTCCTGTTTGACGGAACATAGAATATTTTTTGCCCATCAGAGTCACAAAAAATTTCTGTCACATATTTCTCAAGAACTATGTATAGGAGCCCTTTGGAATTTGGTATGGAGTGTCAGTATTGTGACCTTTACCGTGTAGCAGTGTTTTGGATCTCTCACATGCCCAATTCCTGTTTGACGGAACTTGGAATATTTTTTGCGTCTTGAAAATTTCTGTCACGTTTTTCTCAGGAACCATGTATCCAATCCTTCTGCAATTTGGCATGGAGTATCAGTATGGGGATCTATACCGTGTAATAGAGTATGAGATCTCTTGCGTGCCCACTTCCTGTTTGACGGAACATAGAATATTTTTTGCCGATCAGAGTCTCAAAAAATTTCTGTCACATTTTTCCCTTGAACTATGTATCCAAGCCTTCTGAATTCAATATGGAGTATCAGTATGGAGACCTTTACAGTGTAATAGAGTTTGGGATCTCTCATGTACCTACTTCCTGTTTGACAGAACTTAGAATATTATTTTGTTATTACGCAGGCGACACATGTCTTCCCTGGAAGACTTACTACTAAGTTTTTTATGTGGTATATATTTATTTCAATAGGTTTAGAAATCCAGTATTCCTTCTTACTGGTATCCGAGGCGATAGTTTCCGCCTCCAATTACACGAGAGTTCCTATCTCGAAAGTCCCGTATTGCATTAATTTCTCTCTCTTCCTATTCATTTCTCAGAAAAACTAAAAATCTACATACAGAACTAGTAGATATCAAATTTTATATTACCAATAGGTCATTTCCAAATACATATTCCATACAGTGTTTGTATTTTCAGTTACATGTATGTAAAATAAATATATTTATTGTAGTAGGAGTACATGTTTTGAAGATATTGTAATGTGATAAATGTATTGAACCTTTTCAGTTAGAATCGACTGGACAGCAAAGTAAACCTACTGTTACAGATGAAAAAGAATCGGGTTCTCAACTGAAAATAAAACCTATAGTGATTGACTTCTTGACATCTGGTAACATTATCGGTGAAATGGGTCTTCTGACCAAAAAACCAAGAACAATTACAGTCACATGTGAAACAGCTGTACAGGTATTCAGTACTTAAATTGGTTTGAAGCAAATAAATATAAATACACACTTTGGCAGATCTTTGAAGTATGTGAAGTACATTTGTTGATAAAAAGCTTCGTACTAAATAGCAATTAATTGAATAGGTTAATGACAAAAAGGATCTTCTGAAGAGGTTCAGGTAATGACCCTTTCATAACTACGTTCCTGAAATTTGAACATGTGCTTATGTGCTTTTGAGTGAGTAAAATGCAACGTCATTATATATGTGACGGCATAATACGACATCAGTTATTTCTGGAACTGTTATCACTTTCCATTCAAAATTGCAGGAACGCAATTATCGTGAAAGGATCTATTACAAATTTTCTGAAGTCGATAAGCGTTGCATATCCTGTACTATCCACTCTGAATTTAAAGCAGCTTCTCTTTAAATGACTGCTTCGTACAATATCATACTGTGCCACGTTTTTTTTTTCATTTGATATTTCATTACATTTCTATGTTGAACTCGGTATGTAATAGGAGTCTTTAGTATGGATATCAATGGATTTCTTACCGTACTTCACTTAATTAGTTGAAAAAGTATATTTGCATCCGGCCTGCAAAAGGGTTCTAGGCCTAGACTGAAAAATTGAAGTATACCATTAAAATGCATTGTCAAATTTGATCTTGAAAATGTCTAAGCATTTTGGAAATGATGGAAATTTCGTTTTAGTTATTATTCATCAGTATTGAAGACATGGAACACGCTTTTCATCATTTCCCTGATATCGAACCTCCATTGGAGTACAGACTATGGCATGTTTGTGCAAACAGAATTGCTACAAATGTGCTGATGAAACAGCCATCCTATCAGGCAAGTATATAAGAAGTGGAGTATATATAGTCCGCCAAAAGTTAAGCATCACCAACATTTAAAGTTTCACAAAATACGTGTGGAAAAATATAAAATTTTGCATGATGATAAGCCTGAACATTGATCACGAAATTGTACTTAATAGCTTTTATATAGATAATCAAAATCCGACTTTCACAACCAAATTAGAGAAAATCCGTTCCTGCAATACTACAATAGGAGAATACCAGTTTGAAAAATAACTACAAAATGGGACGTTGTGAGTTTAAATTTGCTACCTGATCAATTTTAAGCATGTAACAACATTCCATAATTGGTAACTTGAGTACATGTATATTAATTGATTCTTGAAATGGATTTTGAAGGCGTCCGAATTCACTCAAAATAAGACCATCTGTTGTTTCATGAATGTAGATAGAGTAGTAAAAAGAAGGGAAACGGGGAATGTGTCAATAGTGTTTGAATTATATATAGAATTGAATAAATCCACTGCGTTAGTTACATAGATGTTTAAAAATACCAGAAATAGATTGAAATATTCTTGAATTGAAACTTGTATTGAAACAAACATTGTACAGTTTAGTGAGCAGATACATGTACATCTTTTTTCTTAATTATTCTACTTGAGGTTATAAGGACAGTGAATTATTGTAATTGAGTCCCCTTCTAATTGATTCGGACTTTTGTTGTCACTTTTACTTATTTTTGAAGAAATGTTTGAGTACTCATTAAACTGTTTGGATTTGGGATGTTATGATATTACTTACATTATTGTAACAGTGGATGTTATTCAGAATTTTATACTTCATTGAAATTATTACTGGAAAAGGATATTTCGGGCTTATAATTCTTATTCGTATTTGGTATTGTGGAAATAAGGAAATATTTAGGAAATTCACAGGATCAATTTAAAACACTATGGACATCATTTCAAGGGGTAAGTAAAACACTATTGAAATATATCTCCTGGTTTGTAACTCTATATTCATTCTTGATTTGATAATGAATACTTATATATTGTTTAGTGTACGGTTCCTTTAGATTATGTCTCCGAAATCTGAAGGTGGAGACATATTGTTTTTGTCTTTTCCGTCTGTCGTCAGTCTGTCCGTCACAAAGTTTGTGGACGACAATTTTCCTACATTTTCCATCGGAATTCGACCAAACTTTACAGGATTGTTGACAACATGCCTACTTGTAGGTACTCCAACGAAAAAATTGAATGTTCGCATTCAATTAATATAACGATGCAAAAAGATAGCTAACTGCTTCAATGGTAAGAAATTGAACTTTTAATCCCCAAAAATTTAGATTAAGGATAAATTAGCATCATTAAAAAATTTCAATTTTTCCACTTCCGGTATTTTTTTTCTTCGCATTTACCAGTTCTATTGAGAGCTGAGGAAAAACTGGTTTAAAATTATTTGGAGTTGCGGCGCTTTGGCCACTAATTGAGATTAACTTAGAAAAAAATTCAAGAAAACTGCGAAAACTAGTAAAAGTTAAAATTGCCGTGCACCTACGTGAATTCATGAAAAGTATGAGTTGTAAGTTAAATAAAACATTTAACGTGCATGTTCATGCACCATGTCATCATTATGTATTTGACCAGTGGAAATTGGTAAATCATAAAACTTTGCTTGCAAAATTCTTCGTTTGAGTACCTACTACTTGTGCATATTGTATGGCCGGATTGATCGGCCAATATTTGTTGGAATTATGCCCCTTTTGACAAAGAAGTTTGATAAATTTACTTTGTGGACGCTAATTTTGTTGTATGTCCCTTTATTTAAGTAAATTTTGTTGAAAACTAAGGAGCATATTCCCTCATGCAAAGCTCTGTCCTTAGCTGCTTTTGACTTTACATTTAGATCATATTGGTGATTTGTTCTCTATCAGCTTTTAAACATCTTTGAGTATATGTACTTCCAAACGTTTAGATTTTATCTGCACTGAAGAGACATAAGTTGTGGAAATGTACATATGCAGAATTTAATTCACAGAAACTTCGGTATTTAGTAATTTGTCATAGAATTTTGATGAATTAAGTTTTTGGACGCTAATTCTCCCACATCTTTCATCGGATTTCAACCAAACTTCACAGGATTGTTGATCATTATCCCGATTTGTTCATATTGTCTTGCTGATTTGATCGGCCAACTTTTGGGGAGGTGTTCCCCTTTTTGACATAGAATTTTGCTAAATTAACCCTGTGGAAGCTAATTCTCCCACATCTTTAATTGGATATTGACCAAACTTTAAAGAATTGTTGAAAATCATGTCTTGTTATTGTCTGCCGGATTGAACGGCCAATTTTTGTGGGTGTTTTGCTCCTTTTTGTAATTGAAGTTATATAAATTAAGTTTGTGGACGCTAATTCTCCCACAGCTTTCATCGGATTTCGAACAAATTTAGTAATATTCAAATGCAAAGGCAACATAATTATAAAGAAACAAATCATTTCCAGGAAGATATTATTTTTTAATAGACATTCGTTTTTGTGTAAAAGACACTTCTTGTTTATTCTGTCATTTACTCATAACACTGTTTCCTTAATTTTTTGAAAACCGTCCCAGAAGTATCCAAATTTACTTAAGTTTTTAAGACAATTTCTAAGAATAATTTACAGATTAGGATAGTAATGCCTCGCCAATATAGAAAACGATTTTATTTTTCTGAAAATTAAAGTAAAAAAATGACCAAAATTTCCTAATTTTAAACAAAGAAATGGTGAAAGAAAGAAATTTGGTACACTGGAAATCATCATTTGGACATTTTCAGTCTATCGGTCCAATAAGGTTTTAACTAATGGAATACAGACAATAATCTGGATGTTCACTTTTCTGATATGAAAACGAAAACTCAGATTTCAAAATTTGGAAGATAATTAAAAAAATCTTGCCAGAGTCTTCACAATGGCCTTGACATCGACAAAACCCTGATTTTATTGCAAACCACCCTGAAGAAATTGTGTAGTTTCGTAATTTTGTCACAATTGTTGAAAATCATGTGTTAAAAGGTCATAGAATTGGATTATCTTCCCTGTATTGAAACAGAAACTTGCTTTTCTGGTGAAAAGTACCCCTTTTGTCATTAGGTTGGGTTTTCCATACATTTTGACATTTCACATACGACAGCGAGCATGTTTGATCATCAGAAATATCTTATTCATCATAGTGCTTTGAACCAAAAATCGAAAGCCAATTCAGCTTCAAACATTGTTGTTCATGGCCAAATAAAGTTCGTTCTTATCTTTCAAGGACTTGGTATATCAAAGCATATTGCTTCTCTATTTTGAAATTAATATATTATAAATATAGACTTCTGATTCTTATGTTTTGTTAAAATTTCATTTTCATATTTTATTTTTTTTGTCATCTTTACGTCGTCTTGTTTGATATTCAAATATTTATAAAACAACATTACTTAAGACGAGTGCCCTTGGGTTGTTTAAATGCTGAGATTGTCTTTTATTAGTCTTTATGTCGGATGACAACGGTTGTAAAAACACTTTGTCATTAATTTTTGTGTTGGTTGATCATTCATCCATTTGTAAAAGCAAACTTGGATGTAACGTTTTTCAATATTTAGTAATAAATTCCTCTTACTCTGGTGCCAGGGGTCCGTCTTGAACTTACTATGAGGTATCAGCAAGTTGAAGGTCTCGTGGTGTCTTACTGATGAAAAAACATTGCTTGCTTTAACCATGTATTTGTAGAGACTGTCTTCTGTGTATTTACGCCATAACCTTTCATTGTTGATTGAATGGTAAAGGTTTATATTTCTGTACATTTCTTTGATAAACAATGATAGGATAAAGAGTAAATAAACAAGCGACAAAGTCTCTACAAATACATGGCAGAACCAAGAAACGGAACAAGTAAGGCTTTTTGTGTTGTTCTTTATCTTCAAGTCACCATGTGGCCTTCATTTAATACATTTCATCTTTGCCGATTTATTTTGAAATGTAGATGTATGACTGGAAATACATGTTACACTGAACAAAAATTAGTCTGTAAATTTCGGTTCTGCAGAGATATTCATGGTCGAAATGGTCATTATAGAAAATAAGTTTTATCTTCCAAAAATTGCATAGGGTCATGGCATACGCCTTAATTATAACTCACTTGATCGTGGTTACAATTTGGAATAAAATACTTGGTCCAAACCGCTGTTACAATTATATGATAATATGAAAATATTTACAAATTCCAATGTATATTTTTAGCAGAAAAAAATTTTTGGGATAGAAGAACAACAAACTACCGACATTATAGTATTTTTAATCAATATATAACCATTTCGAAAACTTGTTTAATCAATTTTTAGCAAGCCATTGATATATAAAAGACATACAATATTTGATTTGCAATACAAGAGAAGATGAATTTTACATTTTTAATATAATGCAAGGGCATTGATTGCAATTCCAGAACTTTACTTTTCATCATCTAAATTCTACAAATGTACTGACATTTAGAAAAGGTAACATTAGAGAAACTAATAATCATTATTTTCAATATCCAAATTGTTTGCCATGATATATATTAAGGAATTATAATAACTGTCATTTTAACACCATCTAGCTTGTTGTAAGTATAAGTATTTTTGCATGTTTTTTACTTATCTGGCATAAAGGCCAGGTGAGCTATAGCCATCACTTGGTGTCCGTTAGTGTCCTTCTGTCGTAAACTTTTTCAAAAATCTTCTCGTCTTAAACCACTTCGATAATTTTGTAAAAACTTAATCTAAATCAAATCAAACTATGGTATTTATTTGTCTAATATTTAGTCTTATATCTCGTTTTAAATTGAGATAGTCGAGGTTAAGCTGAAACTGTTGAGCATGTAAAGTGCTATATTTTTGTCTTCATTTTGAGACTGATTAACAAATGTTTTCGGATTTATGTCCGTTACAGAGACCAAAAGCAGGGGATGTTATTAGAAAGTAACATCATTGGAGCTAAGAAAAAGAAATCAGGAAAATCCGGATATTTTCAGTTCAGCTAAATAATTATGTTTAAGATTACAAGTATTGATGTTTTTTTTCTTAAAATGTTTTATATATATATTAAAAAGAAATGTAGTGGCTTATCTATGTAAAAAAATAAATATCACAAAAGATGCTTTAAAATATCTATCCGTGTATATGATAACTTAGTATTATTTCATAGTTTGGATATCATTAGTTAATGTAATCAAGTATTTACTTGCATGTTATTACTGCAGTTATTACAGATACTATTGGCTTAGATAGTTTGACCTAAAAGTAGCACTCGAACACCTGGTCACATTTGTGAAAAACTTCATCTTATCTACTGTAGAAACCTTAACCAACATTTACACAGCAATGAATGTAAGTTCTTGAACAAAGTGTTTATTATTTTGTTCAAAATTGGAATAAATAATAACATGGAAAGTCTATATATAGAAACTTCTCCATGTTTGGACGAATTATCTTTTGATAGACCCATGTAGAATTATATGTGATGACTCTATGCGCTAAAAAAGATGGCTACCACAGCAGAAAATACTTTTACATAGGAAAATGAAGTGAAATACATTAAATTTCTTCTGGCTACGTTGAAACCAAATTTAGGTAGAATGTTTATTTAGTTGATTCCTTTTAAAATTATATCTACTGAACCGGACTGTGAACCAAGATGCCCACCATGGCTGAACATAGTCTGACTAAGCGTTCGATGTTAAAGGCATGTCTGACACTACGTTAAAATGATTTGACAGGTTGTTTTAAAATTGCATCCAAAAGGCAATCATGTAGCTAAGACTGCTGTCACAGCAAATTTCTACATGATCTTTGCTTAATCCTGGAAACTAAAAAGCTAGGTAAGCGATTCAGGCTTCTGGGGGCCTCTGGTTTCATTTTTCTGTTCAATTTAAGATTTAAATCCTTTTGAATATGTTCATTGCAGAAAAAATCTGTTTTATTTGTCACCTGTAGAAACAACCTGTATTGCTCTGTTGTTATTTTGATCGAAAACTTAGCTTAGTCGTAAGTTTAATAATTTGTATGAACTTAATATCAATATTTTTTATATTTTTATGAAAAGAGCAGATTTAGTTAACCTTGTAACTTCAACCTTAGCAAACTTTGAAAAAGCCTCAGGTAACTTTTAAAATCCATTTATAACCAATCAGTTATAACACCAAGGATACAACTGTCCATTTCAACATTAAAAGAAGAAGATTGTTTGCATCAAATTGAAATTAAAAACTGTTAATAGTAATCTCATGATTATATTTTTATTTTCAACATTGTAGTAGATGCCTTCCAAATGTTGAAATATTACGTGCCAAAATATGTTTAAAGAGTATTTCATAATTTGAAAAAGAATATAATCCCCTATTATTCAACCAAACTTTTTATCAAACTTTGCTTCTAAAATTAGAAAGTAACTTTGTACATGCTGGACTTAATCATCTGTAAGTATTTAAAATATTAACAGTTCAAGGTAAAATGTCTATAAATGAAAATGAGTTCCACCGTAGAAGAGCACATAGTGGTCTACCAATCAGCAAAATCCGAATCCTTCTGCACTTACTGCAGAATATTCGAGTATCTTCTTGGTAAATCATAGATAAAACGGCAATGCTTCCTTATAGATTTGATCAGAGGTCGGAGCAAAGTAAGACATTTGAATGGGAGCTCAGAGCAGAAGAGGTCGGATTAAATGTAATGCTGACAAAAATATTATTTATAAATAGCCATATGAACTGTAAGAACTTAACATACTTTTCAAAAATGTTTGTTAGAACTACTTTAGAATTTATAATGTTAATATTTATATTTGTTCTCTACTGAGGAGGCATAAGTTGTCGAAATGGCCATCTGCAGATATTAAATGTAAAAAGTGGGATAACAGGAAACATCTACAATGGCTGAAAATTAAAATCACATGCCACAATTTGCCAGGGAAAAGCATATGCAGAATACAAATAAGACAAAAGAAACGTAAACAACGTTAGGAACTCGGGACATCCGGACTTGGTACGGGCACTAGGGAAAGCCAGCAGCAGGGGTAAACCGGTTTATTGGTACCTAAACCTCCTCTTTATCTGTTTCGTTTTCCTATAGTATACTAAACATACGAATAAAACCCAATGCAGGTAGATTACTAACTCCATGACCACAATCTGGGAAGGAGAGAAAAAGACAATATGTAATTTTGAAAGATAGGTCAAGAGGTGCTCGTCGCTAATCTACCTGCTAGCTATAGGAGCCTGGTGTGTCAGTAGAACACTGTCGCACTACGGAAGAAAAATCAAACTAAAAGTTCCCAAAGGGTTTAGTCAAGAATCATTATTAATTTCATAGACATCGGCAGTATCAGTGAGAGGTATTTAGTATCTTTAGAAAAATGTCCTACGTTTTAATAGGGCTCAGCTACGAAAATGAGGTTCGTCGCTCGAATTAACAATATAAATACAATTTCACACAACAGTATTTTTTAGAAAGTTAAAAAAGAAGTAATCTTGGCAAAAAAATATGATTTGTTGATGATCTGATCTTCGAGATACAAGTAAATAACAAATTGGAAAGAAACTGTACTCCTCAGAATTCTTATATGTTTAACATAAGCAACGTTTCACCATGAATAAATGTGACAAAATAAATAAGATTTCACAATACAATGTATTTTGTTAGAATACTCCTAAAGGTGTATAAAATGTAACTATGAAAAATTGTAATATTTTAAAATGGATAATCCCGAGGAATAAGACAATTCGAGACAAATGTCAAAGCATGAGTAGTGAACCTCCTTTAATTGTTATTCATTTCCAACTTGTAGGGTTGGACAAAGGAGAAGATAAAGATGAGGCTAGAAAATTCCTACCTTTTAAGTATAGTTGAAGACAACATTTTTACGGTAGATTCTTCTATGAGTGATGTAGTTCTAATCAATGGTATGTCAGCGGTTTACATCTATGGTCTAAAATGAAATGCAACTGCCGTATCGGTGTATAAGACCATAACTCATTCTATAATAATAGTAATAACTTTACAACTAATATGCTGAAAAGTTTCCATTTTCACAAAATGTTACTAAGTTTGCATATTTTGAGGCAATGGCAACGTTAGGAAGAAACGTAATTATGGTAAAACTAATCCAATCCTAGATACATGCCATATTAATTCATTGCAATACATTCAGATATACTATATCTTAATTCAGTGGAAATCAAGTATTCATAAAAAGATATAATATCTGTCAAGTATTATTGTCATAGATTAAATACGTGTTGGAATGTGATATCAAAATAAGGTCTATGATTTTAATTTATTGCTATATGTTGCGACAAAAACAACCATCATTCGTTACTTTTTCACGGTACTACTGTATAACAACAATATCTATACAATTTAAAGACATGAAATAAACAAAATCTTTTCAGGTTTTGCACAGAATGCCTTTACAAGAGAACAGTTCGTTGGACCATGCTATGTACCCTGGACTGTGCTTAAATTAGAGTTGTTAGTCAGTATATAATATTTTAAACTATTTATTCTATGTTCACTATTTTGTAAATAACGGTTTTCATAGACTAATTTCAAACTCGCACTGAAAAATCAATTAAATATTACCCATCTCTAAAGATGATGCAAATATTTAAAACAAAACATAAGAAAAACATTTGTACAAATCAGAAGTAGAACGCACGTTTTTATAAGTTATAGCGATTTAAAAAGGGACTTGCTGGAGTATCTTTATCATTTTTGACCTGCCAAATTATCAAAGTAATTCAATGACGACATAAATTTGTCTTTTTACCAACCTTGTTCATCTATTCTTAAAACATCATCTGTAAAAATAAAGATAATAGAAATATTTGTACAAGTTATATCAAATTAAAACAAGACATGCCAAAGTATTTTATCACTTTTGACCAGCAGAGTAAGAAGTACATGAAATGTACATGAATTTATCTTTTTTAACCTTTCAATTCTATAAATCTTGTTCATGTATTCCTAACTAACTTTTTTGTTTTTTTTAAGCCTGACAAAGGTCCAAAACCTGTGCTGTTAATTATACCATCTGAAGCAGGCCAAGCGGCACATCCATCACAACATTCCACTCATAATATTCGTCATAGCCATGGAGCATTCGGCCAGTCGATAAGCAATTTGTGTCTTCCACATATAGCAAAACAACAAGCAGTGGATGTAAAAATGAAGGTTTGTCAATAATCTTATATTAAGTATGAATTCAAAGGTTTTTTGATGTTGCTTTTCTGAAATGTATTTTCAATTATTTCAATAGAGCTTAAATCAGCATAGATTAATTATCATGCATAACATGGAAACTTTCTTCCCTTATGAAACCCTGGTCTCTTTAGAAAATGCTACAAAACAAGGAAATGCTCTGGCTCTAGAAGTGGATGCATAGTTTTGTGTGTAACTGAAATATATATTTTTTTAGTTATGGATTGAAGTCCAGTCTAAATTTTCCAAAAAGCAATTAGTTATTTAACAATTAGCTAAACCTGATCAACGAAAGGATTGGTGTTTACAGGTTTACCAACAGAATAGATTTTTATAAAGATAATTATATTGAGTCACCACCTAAACTGTCTGTAAATAGGATCAAGTCAAAATTGAAGGATCTTGGTAAAAAATATGTATTTGTACCTGTTGACAAGACTTCCAATAATGTTGCTATCGTGTGAAAGAAATGCTATATCGACAAACGAACAAGTCAAACACTTTCAGACGTACCCGTTTGGACGAAAAAACTTTAACCAAACATTATAAGGATACAGAAATGCAAAGAGTTTCCCTAAAGATAAGACCTTGCCTACTATGTACTGGGTTCCTAAGCTTCACAAGAATCCCTTTAAGCATCGTTTTATTTCGGCCTCTAGTAAGTGTTCTACCAGTAATTCATCCATCCATTTAACTAATTCACTTACTTGTATAAAGGAGTTGGTTATTAAATACTATGAAAAAACTTATCAAAACTCTTGTGTAAATTACTTCTGGGGTGTGAAAAATTCTATGGAAGTGTTAGATCAACTACAATCTATTCAAAGACCAGTCTCATCCATTGACAGTTATGATTTTTCAACACTTTATACAATCCTTCCACATAATTTGATTAAATAACAATTGGGACATCTTATTAAATGGTCTTTTAAATTTTCTGGTTTGCAGTTCATTTGTTCTAACAAAAAGCAAGGATCAATGCACTCGATCTTTTGCTGGACAACATATTTGTTCGTTCTGGCAACACTATTTATCAACAGGTGATAGCTATTCCCATGGGAACAAATTTTGTACCTCTCATTGCAGATCTTTTTGCTGTTCTGTTACGAACGAGACTACATAAAAAATTTAAATACGGAACCATACCAAACAGTGATAAACTTATTTCTATTTTCAATGATAACAGCAGGTATATTGACGATATCCTTACTATTGACAATCCCCAGTTTTTAGATTATGTAGACATCATTTATCAACGAGATCTGAAATTAAATAAAGCTGATAATGATTCAAAATACTACCCTTTTCTGGATCTAACTAGAATTATTATACCCCCGACCCAACGGGTCGGGGGTATATAGTGATCCACACGTCCGTCCGTCCGTCACACTTTATCGTTTCCAGATGATAAAAAGAGAACGCTTTTACGCAGCTTTCTCAAATTTTGATATGTTATTTCTTACTATAGGATAAAGGTCAAGTTCGATTTTGACGAAATTCCAGTTTGTCGTTCAAGAGTTATTTGCCCTTGATTGTTATAAAAACGCAATTTTTTCAGATTACAGATGATAAAAAGAGGACGCTATCATGCAGCTTCCTCAAATTTTAATATGTTATTTCTTACCGTGAAATGAAGGTCAAGTTCGATTTTGATGAAATTCACATTTGTCATTCAAGAGTTATTTGCCCTTGACTGTTAAAAAACACAAATTTCTCAGTTTCCAGATGATTAAAAGAGAACGCTTTAACGCAGCTTTCTCAAATTTTAATATGTTATTTCTTACTGTGATATGAAGGTCAAGTTCTATTTTGACGAAATTCCCATTTGTCATTCAAGAGTTGTTTTCCCTTGATTGTTAAAAAAAATTTCCCTTGATTGTTAAAAAAACGCAAATTTCTAGCCGAGTTGCGACGTAGTCGAACTCGGCTTATACATTGTTGAATTGTGTCTGCCCGGCCAATTGCGACGAAATTGAACTCAACTTATAATTTGATGAATGGTGTCTGGGCGTCCGGCTGTCAGGGCGTCCAGGCGTCAACTTTTGGTTTCCGCATGATATCTTGAGAACCTCATCTCATATGCAAACGAAACTTTGCATAGACATGAGTTATGATTAAAGGAGGAACACTGTCGATTTTGAGGTTTGTGCGACAACGGTCAAGGTCACAACTTCTAAAAATATAACAAAAATCAAACATTTCAATAAAGCCTTAAATCACATGTTTGGTATAATTTGATAACAAAATAGCTAAAAAAGTTTTATTGTTCATTTAAAGATAGTTATATTGCTAGAACATGTCAGTTTATTCCATAGTCCTAATAATGTACACACATTTTTGTCTCAATAACTTTAAAATAAGATATTATGCAAAGTCAGAATTTTAAAAAGGGAGGTAATTGATTTAATGCGAAGAAGTATTTGATATTACTAAAACAAATTTCAATGTCCAGTTAAAAATAAATTCTTGTTTGAAAAAAATATACATTTGTGTATACTGATTTTTTGTATATTACTGATTCCAGCAATATGTATTACCTTAATCATCAGGGGAACCCCTGCTCAATTTTTTTTTTTGAATGGTGGTCTGAAATGGGTTGTAATGGATAGTGCAGCTTTTTCAGTTGCCATGGAAACCAAACCAGAACACTAAATCTATGAAAAAAGGTATTCTGCTACATATTTTTGACACATTATTTATAAGATTATAAGGGGAACCCCTGCCAAATTGTTTTGATGAAAGGGGACTCTGAATGTTTTGATTTCAGCAATATTTATTTCCTGGATTATAAGGGGAACCCCTGCCCAATTTTTTGATGATGGGAAACTCGGAATGTTTTGATTTCAGCAATATTTATTACCTGGATTATAAGGGGAACCCCTGACCAAATTTTTTTTAAATGGTGGTCAGAAATGGGTTTAAATGGATAGTGGGGCTTTCAGTTGCCATGGAAACCAAACCAGAACACTGAATCTTTGACAAAAAGGTATTCTGCTATATATTTTGGTACATTTTTAATTAGATTATAAGGAGAACCCCTGCCATTTTTTTATTATAGGGTGACTTGGAATGTTTTGATTTCAGCAATATTTATAACTTGGATTATCAGTGGAATCCCTGCCCAAAAGTTTTTTGAATGGTGGTCTGAAATTGGTTTTAATGAGTCGTGGAGCTTTCAGTCGCCATGGAAACCAAACCAGCACACTGATTCTTTGAAATACAGTATTCTGCTACATATTTTTCTTCACAATTTTAGAAATCTGTATAAACTAAATTATAAGGGGAACCCCCTTCCAAATCTTTATTTTGAAAGGGGGACTTCGAATGTTTTTTGATTTCTGAAATATGTATAACCTGAATTGTAAGGGGAACAAAGGAGTGGAATTAACAAAAATCTAAGTCCAAAGACATGGCCAAAACGAGGACACAGTAAACATAGTGTTGAACACAGAAAACAATGACGTTAGACAAATACAAAGCACACAAATAGAAAACACAACATTCAAAAACAAGGCACTCACAGTGTGAACTCCAGTGAAACTGAGAGTGACATCAGGTGCAGAAACAAAATTCAGTCACTTCTGTATTTGTTTTTATTACCACTTGGCCGATGCCACTGCTGGTGGATTGTAAGTGCCCGAGGTAATTCACCAACCCAGGAGCCAGTACTTCGGTGCTGGCCCGAAAACCGATTTTATTTTAAAACTTGCAATTTCAAATTTAAAGAAAAATCTGTCCAATCCTAGTATCTCCCTCTTGCATAGTTCTGTCCTTAGCTGATATTAGCTTTCCTTTTAAGATAACTCTTGGTAATATTAGCTCTGTCACCTTTTACACATATTTCTGTTTATGGATTTCCAAATGTTTTGATTTGATTTGCATTGAAGATATATAAAATATCGAAATGCGCATATGCAGAAACAAAATTCTAAGTAACTCCGGTATTTGTTATATGTCTTTTGAACACGTAAAATGAAAGAAAGCCCATACTGAAAAAAATGTCCTCCTGCAAATCTTTACTGCAAGCCTTGAGCGAAGATTGCTACACGTTGTAACTTTCCCAAATCACCCACATCAAGAATATATGATAAACTTTTTTTCGCGGCATCCACGCGTCTTGTTCCTCATTAGCATATCGTCCTTACAATTTAATTTGCTACAAGACTGCAGCAAATGCCTGCAACGATTCTGCGAACATCAAGGTGATCGCAATAAGTTTACAGCAATTAACAGCAACTTTTAACTGCAATTACCACTTTGCAAACTAAGCTACGAACATACATAAAACACTTACATAAATTTCCTTCTTGTGGTGGAGCGTTTTCAGAAAACTAATGAATATTCATTTATTTGAGTATATTGATCATTTTACGAAAGGATATGGAGTAAATGAACATGAGACCATAACACATATGTTAACTCCAACTGCAATAACTTTAATGAGCTGTATGGCCATTTCGGAGATAAATTCCTCATCAGCAGCACTAGAACCTCAAAAAAAAAAGGAAATCCTTAATTTCAAAAAATGTTCAAAATGCATAAAACCAGACGAAATCCGAATGATCAAAACTACGATGGGGGGAATTAATCCTTAGGTTTTAGAATTTACATAAATTTTGATAATAGTAATTGAACAAAGTAAAAGTACACCATATCTAAGAAAAATAAAGAGCGTACATCTCTACCACGGGGATTTGTTTTACCAACTCCACACTGCAATAAAAGACAAACTCCTGTATGAAATATTGATCAGTATATTATTAAATAATCTGAAACTGTGGCCTAGCCTAATTTTATTATAATACCATAATACATCTGAGAGTTTTGATAGAAATACATGGTCTTCTCTACAAAGTGAAAATTCTTATTATATTCCTGCTAAAAACGCTCAGAACTTCTTTCTCGCACACATTCAAAGGTAAATTTATCATCCTTTCATTGGCTAATTTAACTTGTTCCTTGTTTCTGTTACTTCCTTTAGAATGTTCCTGAAAACATCAGTCTTTTAGTTTCAATGCAAACATGATTCAAACATCTGACTATTCAAAACGTTTCCTTCAAACATAAATGGTCAACAAAGTTTTTTGTAGTCGGTTTGAACACAAATCAAGTTCTTAAGATTTTGCAGCAAAAAAATGTTTATATCCTTTCGTAAAATATAATAATACATGAGTTTGACTTTTAATAAAGTGTGAGTTGGTAAAACAATTTCCCGTGTTAGAGATGTATGCGCTTTATTTTTCTTAGATATGATGTACTTGTACATGAGATAATATCTCATGTGTACACTTTGTTCAATTTTGTATGTTTGGGTTCTAGTGCTGCTGATGAAGAATTAATTTCCGAAACGGCCATACATCTCTTTAAAATTATTGCAGTTGGAGTCAACATATGTGTTATGGTCTCATGTTCATTTACTCCATATCCTTTCTTAAAAACAACGGCAATAGAATACTGAAGGAACAAATGAGTGATATTTACAAATATCGAAGTCCAAAATGTTCAAAACAAGTTTGCAGCTACCTGCGAAAACTTGCAAACAAAAGGGTTTTCTTCCTTCGAACAATTTTGTCTGCTGCAGACTAGCTGCAAGTCTGTAGCAGACAACCCCGTTTGTCACATTTTCCATCAATAATACCATATGTTCTACAAGAGATACAGCTTACAGTTGTTAGATTGTCAGTTCCTCATAATAATAAAGAGTTCGCTATTTCAGAAAATACAATTAGCCAAAAGTCTTGGAATATTACCCAAGGGAAATGTAGAAACTCATACTTGTAACAAGCAGGAAATGATTGATGGAAACATAAACAGGTAAGCTTACACAGATTAAGACTGAGTATAGACAGAATGATATAATGAGAGTTTAATGGAAAGTAAGGGTTAAGTTTATAAAGCAAACATCTATGGAATAAAGCAGTTCCTTAGTTTTACTATTTATTTACTTCATTTGTAATTATCCCCTCGCACAACGAAGTTGGGGGTGGATATAGCGTTTGACCCGTTCGTCCGTCCGTTCAAACTTAAGACATATATCTTTTGAACAACAAGTCATAGATGATTAAGTTTTGTGCATAGATGCATCTTGAATAGTACTTGATGTTGATATATAGAATAGGTGGATTTGACCCACATTTCATGCATGAGTGACTCAGGTTAAAGTTTTTGTAAGAGTCCAGATCTGGAATGCTTCAACTCGTAGAGGAATAATATTTTGTATGTAGATGCGTCTCATAAAGTTATGAAGCGCCAGATAAAAATTAGGTCACTTTGACATACATTTCATGCATGAGTGACTTAGGTTAAAGTTTTCGTAAGAGTCCAAATCTTGGATACTACAACTCGTAGAGGAATAATATTTTGTATGTAGATGTGTCTTGTAAAGTTATGAAGCTCCAGATAAAAATTGGGTCACTTTGACTTACCTTTCATGCATGAGTGACTTAGGTTAAAGTGTTTTTTTAAGAGTCCAGATCTGGGATACTTCAACTCGTAGAGGAATAATATTTTGTATGTAGATGCATCCTGTAAAGTTACGAAGCTCCAGATAAAAATAGGTCACTTTGACCTAAATTTCATGCATGGGTGACTTAGGTTTAAGTGGTTTGTAAGAGTCCAGATCTGGGAAACTTCAACTTGTAGAGGAATAATATTTTGTATGTAGATGCATCTTGTAAAGTTATGAAGCTCCAGATAAAAATTAGGTCACTTTGACCTATATTTCATGCATGAGCGACTAAAGTTAGAGTTTTTGTAAGAATCCAGATCTGGGATGCTACAACTCGTAGAGAAATAATATTTTGCATGTAGATGCGTCTTAAAAAGTTACGATGCACCAGATAAGAATTATGTCACTTTGAGCTACATTTCATGCATAAGTGACTTAGGTTAAAGATTTTGTAAGAGTCGAGATCTGGGATAGTACAACTTGTAGAGAAATAATATTTGTATGTAGATGCGTCTTGTAAAGTTAGGAAGCTCCAGATAAAATTTAGGTCACTTTGACCTACATTTCATGCATGAGTGACTTAGGTTGAAGTTTTTGTAAGAGTCCAGATCTGGAATACAACAACTCATAGAGGAATAATATTTTTTATGTAAATGCGTCTTGTAAAGTTACAATGCTCCAGATAGAAATTAGGTCACTTTGACCTACATTTCATGCATGAGTGTCTAAGGTTAAAGTTTGTGTTACAGTCTGGATTAAGAAGATTAATCTTTCGTCAGTAGATGCATATATGTTTTAGGTACGAGGCTCCTGCTTGAAATAAGGTCACTATGTTTCTTGCATGACTGGCTCAGATTTAATTAACAAGCCAGATTTTGAATGGTACGACTTTGTTGAGTGCTTATAATACTAGACAAACATTCAATAAACGGGCGAGGGAATTATATGTCGTTCCGACTTCCCCTTCTCTTGTTTTTCAAAGGAACAGTAATTCTTCATCATGTTGAAACTGAATTCTATGGTCTGTCCTCTTAAAACATTAAGGACAAATGATCCAATGAGAAAAATAACCCAGCATGTGGTAAAAATAACAACATCCTTTTCAAAAATGAAACATAGCTTGAGTGGATTACATTTCATTATTTTTGTTAATATAACCTTTACTTTTCAAAAGTTAAATAAAACAATATCATGACCAAATGCAATGCTTATTAATTTTTTTATTACTAGAGATTTGTTAGTAAATCCTGTCCATGGGGCTATTTCAACACCTGGTATGCTAGAAGGTAGAGGAAAGATAGAATTTCACCCAGATATTACTGTAGAAAAAGTAATTGAAGAAGAATCAGAAGGTTCTCAAGAGGGAAATAGTAGTATTTCCCACTTGTCTTCACTTATATCCCTGGATAAAATTAATGCCACACTGCATGACAGAATGTCACTAGAAGAAACATCATCTACTAATCAGCGGGAGTATGATGATCCAAATATCCAAGTCCAATTGTCTGAAGCAATCTCAGATCCTTTAGGGATGCCACCAACCAATGAGGTTCACGTAGACAATCCTGCAACAAGACCAGACTTGTTGCCTTATACGAGTTTTCAACAACCTACACAATCATCTGACAATAACAGTCAAAATGCGACGTCAACTTCTTACGAAAATGACATTACTTATGTAAATAGTTCAACAATACCATGATCTGCTGTTTTTAACTTTCATAAAATTGATAGACTTGTTCTTGCTGAGTCAAATGTCAAACTGTTAGTTTACATAAAATTCTAATCTTTTAGAAGTATTTATTCATGTTGTCCATTGGGTACAATATACATAATAGTAGTCGGATCTTTATCAAACATTATTCTTCTAATCTCTGATTCTCTTTCACCCCAGTACCTTTACAGCGTAAGGCAGGTTTTATATCTTAATTGTTTCGTTCACTGAAACGAATAACCTCTGACTTTACTTGTAGATGTATTGCAATTGCTGATAGTAATTAGATACCTTTACAGGTGAATTGACACATACTGAACACATCTTAAAAACAGCTCGCCGTTTCAGCTGACAATTTCCATAACCTACCAAAATTTCTATCAAACTGGTCAAACTTCAAAGGGATTACCTTGAATGATACAGAAAGAAAACTTGACAAAAGGAATGAAAACATGAATGAGAAAAAAAAATCATGAATTAAAAAGTTTGGTGAAATATTTATGCAATCCAAAAAATTGCCCCCTAAATTGATTGATTGATTGATTGATGTTTTATGCCAATTTCAGCAATATTTCAGCTATATTGTGGCGAGAACTGTTGAGTATATTGAAAAATTTTAATAAATACATAAAATATCAATATAAAACCATATAGCTTTTATGTGGAGTCCGTAAAACGATTCCCCGTGCAAGAGATGTATGCTCTCTATATTTTTCAGTTATGGTGTACTTGTGCGTGAGAGAATTCCTCATATGGATATACTATTGATGCTTTCAAATTTTGGCAATTATTTTTGAAATTTTCGAAATTTAATCCAGACCACCTGTTTCAAGTGCCCACATCTCACTATTTCATAAAGCCAAGTTTTCTTACATTCGACTTGATGAGTGCCCTGTGTTTGTCTATATGTTGTAGTTGTTCACTAGCTTAAGACACTAGTGCTTTTGTCGGGCAAAGGATGACAGTGATTGTAAGAGCACTTTGCCAGTTTAATTGATGTTTGTTGACAATCCCGCACCCATGACCAAGAAAGACATGGATGTAGCGTTGCTCGACAATTAGCAAACTATTCCGCTTAAACCGGTGCTAGGGGCCGTCTTGAACTTACTATGAGGTATGAGCAAAGCTCATTGTTAAAGGCCTCATGATGACTTCAAGATGAAGAACAACAATAAAAGCGTTGTTCCTTTGCTTGATTTTTACCATGTATTTGTAGAGACTTTGTCTCATGTGCATTTACTCCATATCCTTTTATTCACCATTTACACAAGTAAAAACAGATGTGTAAAATGTTAAAAAACATAATAGAAGAAATTTGGGTTTAACAGTAACAATATTAGAAATTAGAAACTTGTTTGAAATTGATCCATTTAAATCTTACTAAATAAATTGATTGCTTTTAAAAAATTGAACAATTTTGTCGCCAGCGAGGTTTGTAAATAGGTCTTTAAGACAATCAGCAGAATAAAAATCACGCCTGATATCGGCAACATCTACACATTCAATCAAAACAAGGACAATTGCATGGAATGCATTCAGGTCGATCATCACTGTTGAGAATAAAAATATGTGTTGTTTTAGTGTGTCCAATACGACATCGGATCAACACTACCTGTTCCCGGTTTTTACCACAGGAACCGACCTGTTTACCGACGTATGACTGTATTCCGTGCAGTTTAATTATTATTTATTTGCAGAGCCCATTTGGCCTGCCACAACTTTAATATGTATTTAACGATCAAAGGCTTCATGTCAGTGTACGGCACTGGACAATCCGCCATCTCGTCGTCTAGTGCATCCTTGGCCTCCTGGTCAGCAACTGTTTCCATAGATCCCCACATTACTAGGGATCCAAACGTAAATGACTTCTTTGCCTAATGCTACAAGTGATTTGTAGAATTCGGCTATTTTCAAAATAATTGGGGGTTTTGTTTTTCGACTTTCAATTGCCAACAGGCATAAAAGTGAATCGGAACAGATCATGAACTTATTTGATTGCGATAAAGCTACAAATTTAAGTACTGAGTAAATAGCGTTTGCGTTTGCTTCAGCAGTAAATATGGAACTAGAGGATGGTAATCGGAGAGTTGCTGTATGTTCTCCAAAAACGGCTGCAGAAGCCACTCTGTTTCCATCATTAGAGCAATCTGTGTAAATTTGCAAGTATTCAGGGTGTTCAGATTTAATTCTTGCAAAGTCCTGCTGGATAACCAGAGGATTTGTATCAACCTTTTTGTGTTTGCATAGTTCAAAATTAAATGTTGGTGGTTTCGGGTTAAGCCATGGAGGTTTTTGGGAGTTTCTATAGGAGCTATTTCATCTAAATTTATATAAGCAAATTCAAGGTGTGGTTTGATACCAAGACCGAAAGGTTGTATAACGTTTAGACGTTTTTCATAGTCAGCTTTGTGAAAAGGTTTGAAAACACAGTTGTGAGCAGGATAGGAAGGATACGCTTTAAGCTTTGTTGCATATTGTAAACCAAGTTTAATACGTCTGTCTTCCAGGGATGATTCACTAGCTGCAACATAGAAACTCTCGACAGGAGAAGTTCTGAACGCACCTTATGAAAGACGCAAACCTTGGTGGTGAACGGTGTCTTTTGATCGAATCAATGATCGATATAAATTTAATAAAACAGTGCTATCCGCACACCAGTCGGTACTCGACACAACTTTTAAAATATCTAATACCTTGAGGCATTTGTTTTGCCCCCTAAAAGTTGCTTTCGAAAATAATATGTATGTATATGTTATCTGGATTTTAACATCTGTATATCGCGAAATATCATCCCGTGAGCCAGAATATGAAGCACAGGGGCAAGTGAGCGCAGCGAACGAGCCCCAAGCTTTTTATCCTGGCGAGTCATCGAATTTCGCAAATCGAAATAAAGTCGGATTTTCATTGTAGAATCTCTCCATTGTTTACATTTATCTTCCAGTTCCTAGGCACTTTTATGACGTCACAATGTAAACAAAATTGTGGCTCTGCTGAAGTTATCAGCGACCTAGTTTCCATAGTTTTTCGAACGTCATGTTTGAATTTTTGTGTATTGGTGACGGTAATTTGTTTACAAAATTGAAAACAGGAAATGTAATAGATTCTTTACCTAATTAAGATTTATTTCTTGCGAAACAGATAAAAAGGATATTGCTTGTCAAACGTTGGGAGAACTTCCGTGATAAGTCCAGGTCAATCTCTTGATAAGTTCGGGTCAACCGGATATGGCTTTTGCGGAAGTGCTCTGCTGGCTGAAATAGGCGCAGGAAAAGACGATAAATATATATATATATATATATCAGGTTCTATAAAAGTAAACTGAAATTAAAAAACCCAGAGGCTCTGAAGAGCGTGTATAGCACACCTGGTACATGACCGACAGTCCAAATAACCTAAATGTTACAGGGTCTCATTCTCTAGTATGTTGATACACCTCGATGTAATATGGCCTAATGTTAAACTATCTTCCCTGCTGGTGGCCATCTTGTGAACATACCGGATACATTTTTCCGAGGTACCTACAAGCTTTGGTCCAAAAGGAAAAG
>MJUU01035634.1:3668-77417 GCA_002080025.1 Modiolus philippinarum | reverse complement strand
AGAAGGAGTCATTAAATCAGCTTCTAATATAACTCTTGCTGATTTTTTAGGAAGTCTATTGAGCTTTTCAATCCCATTTGTATTACAATTTCCCCATACTGTACAACAATACTCAAAATGAGGTAACATATAAGAGTTGAAATATATATTTCGTACATGCATCGGCAAAAATTTACAAATTTTTTGAAGCAAATTAATTCTATTTGATACTGTCCTAGATACTTTATTAATTTGATCTGTCCATGTTAAATGACTATCAATAAACAGATCCAGTAATTTTTCAGATGTCACTTGCTCAATTCTTTCATTTGATATAAAAGTATTTAAATAAAAGTTGGTGTTACCCATTTTTTGTCTTGATCCCATTATCATTGCTTTACATTTCACAGGATTGAGCTTTATACTATTTTCTGAGCACCGTTTTTCTATCACATCGATATTTTTCTGTAGCTTTTTATTTAAATCACCAACATCATTACTTTTTGCATGTAAAGTAGAATCATCTGCATATAAATCCAAAGAAGAGTTTTCTATATTCAAAGGCAAATCATTGACATATAATATAAATAACAAAGGACCCAAAATTGATCCCTGCGGTACACCAGTTTTAATGCACATCTCATTAGATATAGAATTACAAATTCTAACTTTTTGTGACCTTTCTGTCAAATATGATTTAAACCATTCAAGAGTATTTTGTGACATATAATATATTTACAATTTTTCTAGTGAAATAGCATGATTAACTAAATCAAACGCCTTTTTTAAGTCTAAAAATAATGCTCCATTAATGTAACCATTGTCAATATTACTAAGCCATTCATCCGTTAGTTTTGTTAATGCAGTAGCACATGAATGCATTGGTCTAAACCCAGACTGCGAACTATGAAACAGATCATTTTCATTTAAGTATTTGTACAAAGTTTCACTTACATGACGTTCAATAATCTTGGAGAGAGAGGGCAATACTGCAACAGGTCGATAATTATTAGCATTTTGTTCGTCGCCACTTTTAAAGACAGGACTAACTCTTGTATTTTTGAAAATATATGGAAAAATACCACTTTTTAAACTTAGATTAAATATATACGTCAGTGAAGGAGGTAAGACATTGCTACACATACTCAAAATACTAGGTCCTATTTCATCTAAACCTGTTGCTTTAGATTTGTTGAGGTTTTTTAAGTATACTTTTACGTCAAGTATGCTCAATTCAGGCACACTAAATTTAAGAATTTTATCTATACCTTTATTTTTAACAAACCACATAAGTTTGGTATAATCCGTATGTACATTATCTAAATCAACCAACAAGGAATTCATTTTACATATTTGAAAACAAAATATATACAAAATATAAACAAAATATATTTTGTTTAGGACCACTATGAGTCATAGAGAGAATTTGCGTGATGTATGAAGTTTCATATTAAGAACATTTTTGTCTCATTAGGAAATTGTGTCCTTCAATAGAAAACAAGGGAAAGAAGCTGTCTGAAACGACAACTAATCCCCTCGCCCGTTTGTTGAATGTTTGTTTCGTATTATTAGCACTCCAAAAATTTGTATTATTTAAGATCTTGCCTGTTACTTAAATCTGAGCCAGTCATACATTAAGTGCAGGTGGAAGTGATATTAATTCAATCAGAAGCCTCATACCTCATAGCAGATGCATCTACTGAAATTAATCTCTACAAGTTGTAGTATCTAAGATACAGACTGGTAACATTAGTCATTCATGCATGAAATGTAGGTCAAAGCAAACGTATTCTTATATGAATTTGTAACTATATATCTACAAACAACATATAATCCCTATACGAGTTGAAGTATCCGAGATCTCGACTCTTACAAAAACTTAAACCTAAATCACTCATGCATCAAATATAGGTCAAAGTGACCTTTTTTCTATCTAGAGATTAATTATTTAAGAAGCATCTACAGGAAAAGTAGCATTCCTCTCCTCTTCGAGTTGTAGTATCCCAGATCTTGACTCTTACTTACCAAATATAATTTCACAACTCCGTATCTTATAATAATGAATTCCATTTTGAATTAATATCACATCACAAATGTTCCAGACTCTGTACCCAAACATTATTTCATACAAGTTCGGAAAAGTATTCAGTCAACACTGTATCAAAGAAACCTTAAAGTACATACGAGTCGTCCGGAAACACGATGTAAAACTAATTCATGCTCATCTTACCTTCAGGCAATTTCTGGATATGGGTGAAAAACCGGGTCATATGTTAACTACAGAAATACACAAATCGTCACATTACCCACGGAAGCTTTTACTATGAAAACAAAGCTATTTAAGCTATTCACAGCTACAGGACAATTGGTACTGTTACCAGTCCTGTCTATACTATTTTTCCCTGAACTCGGACCTGTACTTATAACTTGCTTCTCTGGTGGGTCGAACCTAAAAGGCGTACATTTTTATTGTCAGCCAGACATTATAGTATTCCCTACTTTTTGACATATACTGATGTTTTGCTGATAGGAAGTGTACCCTCTCCCAATAAATAACTACAATGACCGTTTCAAATACTGGTATCTCATTTTTTCAGTATTTTTTCTTTCCATCTTGCATACACTAGGTTTCAACAGGAGTGATCTCTGCAAGTACAGCGGGTATCCTTGTAGTGATCACTGATATCAGTATAACCTCTTTAATTTTGGTATATATTTACTCCGTTGACACATTGGATAAGCAGGTCAGTACCAAAATAAATTAAAACATTCTTTTGAAATGATATTCTCTTGGCGAAAGGGGAGTACTTGTCTTAGTTCTTCGGACCTCGCATTATGATCCTAATTAGGGACGGGAATTATGTACCTAAATAAATATATCAAGGGAAAAAAAGTATTATATCCAACCCCATACTTGTACTTATCAGCTGTCTGGTAGTGGGAGGGCGGGGAAGATAACCTTCCTCGCCCTCCTAATACACAGAAACTACTGTTTCAATATTTCTGCTATTAAAGTTGGATATAATATTTCCAAAAATGGGGTTACTATAGGATCTCATGCTCGGAGCCGTATAGTAAAGGGGACTTTTTTCACGCAATTCAAAATCTGTTCTTCTGTTAAAACAGAATTTTAAAGCTGTTTAACATGATTTTATGTAGGCCAAATATACATGTATTACTTTATACAACTAATCTGCACTTACGAACACGAAAGACATATTTAATGACTGTCCTAAAAATGATTGAACAATTTAACTTGATCAAACATTCGATTCCTAATAAGTGTGTATAATAAACTCGCCATACAACTTGTTCACTGTAAAACAAAAAAAAAAGTTTTTGACAAAAGTGAGAATATTCACTGATACATAACGTGCAAAGGCGCAATTACTTTTATAGTAAGTCGCCTACCAAATCAATTGAAGAAGAAGACTCTTACAAAAACTTTACCCTTAGTCACTTATGTATGAAACTTGAATCAAAATGACCTAATTTATACCCCACTCGTGAGTGGGTGGTATATTGGAATACCCTTGTCCGTCCGTCCGTCCTTCCGTCAGAAGTTTATCGCATTTTTCTCAGCTACTGCTGGTCGGATTTATTTCAAATTTGGCATTTGACTTTATACTTAGGGAAATTGTTGTCTGCCATTTTGATCGCCTTATGATATCAACTTCCTGTTTGGCGGACTTAGCCATTCACCCCTTTATAGAACATAATGAAAATTTTAGTCGCACTTTTCTCAGCTACTGCTGGGCCAATTTATTTCAAATTTGGTATTTGACTTTATATATAGAGGGAATGCGTCGTCTCTCATTTTGGTTGCCTAATGATATCAACTTCCTGTTTGACGAGACTTAGCCATTTTTCCATTTATTGAACATAGGGAAAATTTTCGTTGCACTTTTCTCAGCTACTGCTGGTTCGATTTATTTCAAATTTGGTATTTGACTTTATATATGGGGGGGATGTGTCGTCTCCTATTTTGGTTGCCTTATGATATCAACTTCCTGTTTGGCGGGACTTAGCCATTTTTCCCTTTATTGAACATAGTGAAAATTTTCGTCGCACTTTTCTCAGCTACTGCTGGGGCGATTTATTTCAAATTTGGTATTTGGCTTTATATATAGAGGGAATGTGTCGTCTCCGATTTTGGTCGCCTTATGATATCAACTTCCTGTTTGACGGGACTTAGCCATTTTTCCCTTTATTGAACACAGTGAAAATTTTCGTCGCCCTTTTCTCAGCTACTGCTTGGCCGATTTATTTCAAATTTGGTATTTGACTTTATATATAGGGGGAATGCGTCGTCTCCCATTTTGGTCGCCTTATGATATCAACTTCCTGTTTGGTGGGACTTAGCCATTTTCCCCTTCGTTGAACATAGTGAAAATTTTCGTCGCATTTTTTCTCAGCTACTGCTTGGCCGATATATTTCAAATTTGGTATTTGACTTTATATTTAGTGGGAATGCGTAGTCTCTCATTTTGGTTGCCTTATGATATCAACTTCCTGTTCGGCGGGACTTAGCCATATTCTCCCTTTATAATTTTCAAAACAATACGAATGGGGGTATACCTAGCACGACAACGCATGCAACCTCATGTTTTGTCTGATGCTCGTAACTTCACAAGATGCATCTACACACAAAAAGTTATAGTATCCCAGAGATGGACTCTTACAAGCAATAAACCTAAGTCACCCATGCATGAAATGTGATTTTTATCTGGAGCTTCGTAACGTTACAAAACGCATCTACAGACAAAATATTATACCTTTTAGTTATAGTATTCCAAATCTGAAATCATACAAATAAATTACATAAGTCACTGATGCATGAAATATGGGCCAAAACAACCTTATTTATATCAGGAGCCTTATAACTTTACATCTGCATACAAAACATTATTCATCTCCCAGATCTGGACTATTAAAAAACTTGAACCTTAGTCACTCATGCATGTTACTAGTGCTGCTGATGAGGAATAAATTTCCGAAATGGCCATACAGCTCATTTAAATTATTGAAAATGGAGTTAACATAGGTGTTATGGTCTTATGTTCATTTACTCCATATCCTTTCGTAAAAATATGAAAGGAAGGTCTAAGTTACCTTATTTTACCTGGAGTTTCGTAATTTTACACGACGCATCAATATGCAAAATATTATTCCTCTACAAGTTGTCCATGTAGTATCCCAGATCTGCACTCTGACAAAAACTTTGTCTTAAGTCACTCGTGTATGAAATGTAGGTCAAAGTGACCTTATTTTTATCTGCAGCTTCGCAATTTTACAAGACGCATCAAGATAAAAATATTATTGCTCTACAATTTGTAGTATCCGAGATCTGGACTCTTACAAAAGCTTAACCTAGGTCAACCTCAAGTAATATTCAAGACGCATTCATGAACAAAGGCTTGTCAACTATGACTTGTTATTCAAAATATATATGGTCTCAAAATTGAACGGACAAATGGACGAACCGACGAAACGCTATATCCCGTCTCCAACTTTGTTGGCGATGTGATAAAATGGTTCCAAAGGCAATTAAACATGCGTCACTTTAGGCTTACCTCTTCCTTTATTCTTATGACAAGAGACTACACAGAAAAAAAGAAATAAAACACACTTTACCTCGATTTTTAATAATGGTTCTGCTTGAAAGACGAACCATTTTCTCTAAATTGTAATAGATCTACCATTGTGACCTTGAAATTAAAAAAAATCAAACACGTTTCTTCTGCATCATATCTTGGCATTTTGTTCTACATTGTCGATTGCAAGAACTCGTACTGTGAAAAGGTGACGAAGTAGGAATAAATCTAACTCTCAATCGTAGGAAGAATACTAAGTGAAGGTTAGATCATATTCGTTACGGTCGAGATTGTAGTTTTGGTTTTTATTAAGAGCACTATCTGAAAGATTGCTTAATCAGGGTTATACTCATTAGCTATTTTAATTTATGACATATTTTGCCTTAATTTCGAATTGACTCGATAACAATGCGGTGGATGTCGTACATAAGAAGGATATGATTGTTATTACGGAGTTGCTGTAACCATTCTCAGTTCTTATGAGTGTTCATACCATGAACGCTTACAGAATATTTCACGAAAGGATATGGAGTAAATGAACATGAGACCATAACACATATGTTCACTCCACCTGCAATAATTTTAATGAGCTGTATGGCCATATCGGAAATTTATTCCCCATCAGCAGTACTAGAACCGAAACAAAGGAAATCCATAAATTCAAAAAATGTTAAAATGCATAAAACCAAACGAAATCCGAATAATCAGTAATATCAAATTTAGCTAAGGACAAAACTACGAAGGTGGGAGTTAATCCTTCGGTTTTAGAATTTACATTAATTTAGATAAAAGTAATTTAACAAAGTGTACATATGAGATATAATCTCATGTACAAGTACACCATATCTAAGAAAAATAAAGAGCATACATCTCTACCACGGGGAAGTCTGTCAATTGCAACAACTATGTGATGATAATCCAAATCAACATATATCAGTAACTGAAGTTATATATATTTCTAGGAAAGACAAAGAAGAAGGGATCAACTCTGGATGATGTAGCTAAGGGTGTGAAAATGGCTTCCACTGCAGCAAAAGCAGCAGAACTAATGGGAGAACTCTGTTGAAAGCATGTTCACGTGGATCATTTATAAAAAAAAGCCCGAATTAAATATACGTCACATTTTAGGCCAGATTCATTATGTAAATTCTGTCATGGTGACTAAAAAACTTTACACTGAATCGATTTTAATATTTCTGGTATCGTTCTTTGACTGAAAGACATTAACAGCACAGAGAGTGTCAAAAATTGCACTTGTCTTGAACAAATAACAAAATACCGAGATTTCAGTAAATTTGAGATATTGCAGATGTTTCTCTCTACAATTTAAATTTGTACAACATATTTTTTTTATTTCTGCAACTTCAGTCTGTTCCTTTCAGAACTTTTTGCCTATAAATCAGCGTCGGGCAAAATCCCTACATATACATGATGAGGTAACAAATAAAAAACGAAATTACTTTAAATTGTGGTTCTGCAGATTAAATATAGGAAAGCTATTTTTTGCAAAATTTTTAAAACCTAATCAGCCATTCCCAATTACAATATAACACTCCGATAAAATAAGTTTCGCTTTGATCTCGCTGCATGAAAAAACTAAACTCACAATAATTTCTCTATTTTGTAAAGAACTGACAAAGATTTTTGTGAATAAGTGTAATCATTTTCAAATTTTCGATAAAACGTAACCAGTACACGGTGTTATAAATGCTTTTAATCAATTGTAATCTACGATTTCAAACTGAAATTTACCTTGCAGAGTTTAAAATAGCATAAAAATATCTCACGAAAACTCTTTACGTAAAATGCAATTTCATTCTTCACACCGTACAACCGCAATGTATCATTTTGAGCAAAATCTGCATGATACGGTCAAAATTGAGATAAACAATAAAAGACGTTGCAAGACCAAGGTTATTATATCTATATTTTCATTTTATTTCTCTGTGTTTCTGAATGGAACAAACTGTTATTTAACTTCAAATAGATCAAAGTTTTTATATAATATATTACTTTTACATATTTGAAGACATATTTTGAATAATTCATCGTTGAAACAGGGAAAAAATATATTTTCAACTTTTCAATGCAAATACTTCCCAATAGCATACTGAATTAGAAATTAATTTCATTTTGCGTGATATATCGTTCATTTATCTCACTTTTGATACCACAATCACGATTTTGTGTCCTGGTAAGGTTAAGTCGGGTTCTGTTCATGTAGATTCAGATTCATTAAGGAGTATCTCTCTCATACAAAGCTTTCCTTAGCTGCTTTTGGCTTTCCATTTACATAATATCTATCAGCTTTTAAGCATTTCTGAGTTTATGGTCTTCCAATTGGTTTGATTCTATCTGCACTGAAGTCATTTGTTACCACCGGGTCCATATCTCTACTTGTGTACTGTTAGTCATCAAAGGTATTCACCAACCCAGCAGTCAGTACTTTGGTGCTATCCCGAAAGCCGGTTTTATTTCGAAACTTGCAATATCTTTTTTTTTTATTAACTCTGTTAAAAACTAAGGAGTATCTCACTCATGCTAAGGTCTGTCCTTAACTGATTTTTGCTTGCAATTTACATCCTTTTAATTATTCATTCTCTATTATGTTTTAAACATCGTTCGATTTCTGGATTTCCAATGTTTTGATACAATGTGCAGAAAAGAGACAAAAGCTGTCGAAATGGCCATATGCAGGAAGTAAATTTACAGAAGCTCGGTACTTTGTTTATTCCTTAAATCTTTGTATCATGGACAATCAATTAGCGCGTGCATCTCATCTTCAATTACACGTATTTCGTGTACTAATCTTCATGTTTGATTTCTTACCTTGAAGTGGCAATTCCACACCTTAACTATTTCGCGTATAATATGTTTAGTCCGATTGATTAATGTTTAGGCCTCTTGAGCAAAATGTAAACAAATTTCCTATTTTAATTAACATTGGACGGTTCAGAATAATGTTAGGTACGGTTTTTGATATTTGAACATTCACCTTTACCTAAACATTACCCATCTTAATAGGAGTGGTTATTAAGAATTATCAATCTGCGAAATTCACCAGATAATTAAATATAAAAGTTTTATACATTGATTGCTATATGCTTACTACTGGAAACTAGAGGCTCCCAGGAGCCTGTATCGCTCACCTGGCTTTCAGTTGCCACAATGAAGCTAACATTTAAAGTTATACAGTTGAAGTTAAGTCTCTCAAACTTTATTAGCTCAAACACCACCAATATCTTAAAATGTATTTAAAGTCTGATCTTGTTTTACTATATTTCTTTGTTGCCCATTTTTGGCAAAAATGTACTTGCTTACGACCCTTTTCAACACCAGTTTTGAAGTTGAGACATAATTTTGTAAATTGCGGTCAACAACAATTTTTAAAACCATATTTTAAAGTTAACACATCAATATTTATTTGGAAACCAAATTTCTCTGAAATAGGAAAATGTTGAATTTTCCCGCCTCTTTGGTGGCCATTTTGAAAATGGCGGTCAACAAACAATTTTCCACACGACTTTTGAAGTCGTAACATCAATATCCACTTGGACACCAAATTTCATCCAAATCAGACAATTTTGAATTTTCCCGCCTTTTTTGGCAGCTTTTTTAAAATGGTGGTCAGCGAACAATTCTTTACATCAGTTTTGAATTCACAACATCAATATCTACTTTTAAATCAAATTTTATTGAAATTGGACAATATTGAATTTTCCCGTCTTTTTGGTGGCCATTTTGAAATGGCGGTGAACGAACAATTTTTAACATTGGTTTGAATTTTCGACATCAATACCCATTTGGAAACCAAATTAAATTGAAATTGGACAATGTTAAATTTTCCCGCCTTTTTTGGCGGCCATTTTGAAAATGGCGGTCAACAAGCCAATTTCAGCATCTGTATTGAAGTCACAATCAATATCCATTTGAAAACAAATTTCATTGAAGTCGGACAATGTTGAATTTTCCCGTCTTTTGTTGAAGCTATTTTGAAAATGGCGGTCAACGAACAATTTTTAACTTTGGTTTGAATTTGCCACATCAAAAGCTATTTGGAAACAAAATTCCATTGAAATAGGACAATGTTAAATTTTCCCGCCTTTTTTGGTGGCCATTTTGTAAATGGCAGTCAACGAACAATCTGTTTTGAAGTCGCAATATCAATATCCACTTGGAAACCAAATTTCATTGAAATCGGACATTGTTGAATTTTCCAGCCATTTTTTGGCGGCCATTTTGAAAATGGTGGTCAATGAACAATTTTATACACCAGCTTACACGTTGCCATAGCATGGCAAGCATTTTAATCAATTTACACTAAACCGTCATCTTCTGTAGTTATGGATATAAAAGACGACAAAATTTGAAAATTTTACGGAAAAAGGGCAATAACTCCATCACTAGATTTCGGATTTTCTTTAAAATTGCAGGGCGGGTAGATATAAACATGCTGATTATTTTCACTTTCTATCAATTTTTTGATATCTGTAACGGTTTTCGAGTTATTTGCAAAAAATGCAATTTACCCCTTTGTTCTATTTTTAGTAACAGCAGCTATGTTGCTTGGTTTTCGGACTAATCGAACACAATTTTGAAACTGTTTACCCTGGTAATGATTCAGGTCAAGTTTGGTAACAATTGGTTCAATGGCTTCTGAGGAGAAGATTTTTTAAACTGATGACAAAAAGTATCAAATTTCAAAATATGGGTAGTGAGATTTTCTTCAAAATTTCAAGGTGGGTAGATCTTGATATGCTGAACATTTTTGCAATTTACAGTTGACCTCTATCCGTTATAGTTTTTGCGATAAAAAACAAAGAATATCAAAATTTTGAAATTTTCACAGAAAAAGGGCAATAATTCTAAGACGGGTTTTCGGATTTTCTTTAAAAATTGCAGGGCAGGTAGATCTTGTCATGCTGATCACTTTAACACCATGTCAGATTTTGATATCTGTAATGGTTTTTGAGTAATTTGCCAAAAACAGCAATTTACCCCTATGTGCTATTTTCAGTAACGGCAGCCATGTTGTTTGGTCCTCGGACTAATTGAACACAATTTTAAATGTAGATACCCTTGTGATGATTCAGGACAAGTTTGGTTCCAATTGGCCTAGCGGTTTCAGAGGAGAAGATTTTTGAAAAAGTTTACGACGGACGAACGGACGGACGGACGACGGACGCCGACGGACGGACGACGGACGCCGACGGACGCCAAGTGATGGCAATAGCTCACTTGGCCTTTTAGGCCAGGTGAGCTTAAAAGAAGGGAAACGGGGAATGTGTCAAAGAGACAACGACCCAAAGGGGAGCCACAACAACTCAAAGCCACCATAAGATCTTCATTGAAAGGTGAGGAAACCCCGCACCCAACGGCAGATCGGAGTCGGCCCCTAGATAAAGAGTATAGTATATATTATACATGTATATTTGTTTATTTATTGTATATATATGTGCATTTGTAATGTATTCTCTGTACCTATGTTCATCTATGGTTTTTAGACAATAGACAATCTTGAAATCCTGAACGATTTATGGTCACAATAGAAACCTCCTCAAGAAGGGTAATTTTTTTACATTCTTTTGGTGTTATCGTTATTATTTTACGGAAGAAAATGGTTCTTAACTACGACCAATATTCAAGATGAGGATATCTTCCAATTGTGTGAGAAATTCTACATATTTTTTCAATCGTTTCACTTGGGGAAAGCCTGGATTTCTCACATCGGTTTAAGTGGACACATGGACCGACAAACAGACGGATAGGCAATGGGTCGTCCTAACTTCTTTGTAACACCTCTTGGCTAATTTTTGAAACAATGAAATACATGCGTGAATATAAAATCTTAGAAAATTGCGCAAAAATAAAGAAAATTGGTTCTATATTCAGCATTTTATTGTATCATGTAGATCTCAATTGCAACTCTTGACCGTATCATGCAGCTGATTTTTATCGTATCTTTTTTTCTCTGACTTCCTCCAGTAGAGCGTAATTTTCTCGTTAATGACAGAACACGAAATCATGATTGTGGTATATAAAGTAAGAAAAATGAATGATATATCACGCAAAATAAAATTAATTTTGAATTCAATACGCCATTAGGAAGTATTTGCATTGAAAAGTTGAAAATATATATTTTTTCCGTTTCAGCGTTGAATTAATCAAAACATGTCTTCAAATATGTAAAAGAAAGCAAAAATAATCTATCAAATAAAAACTTTGATCTATTTGAAGTTAAATAAGAGTTTGTTCCACTCAGAAATACGGAGAAACAAAATGAAAATATAGATATAATAACCTTGGTATTTCAACGCCTTTTATTGTTTATCTCAATTTTGACCGTATCATGCAGATTTTGCTCAAAATGATACATTGCGGTTGTACGGTGTGTTCTTGTCTTTCAATTCTTAATTATTTTTTTATCTATTTTTATGTCACCCCAGACAAAGTCGGGGGGGGGCCATGTTGTTATTTTACGTTTCTTCTTCTGATTAGTATTATATCACCAAAGACGAAGACGGATTGACATGTTGTTATTCTACGTTTCTTCGGATTATTATCTTCCTTTTTCTTCTTTCAATGATTCTTGTCCGAGCGATTATTTTTAAGTGACTGGATGAATAATAAAATACCGAAGTTACTGTAAATTTACTTTCTGCATATGGCAATTTCAACAACTAATTTCAAACTTTGCACAAAGTTCAACTACCATCTGAAGTTGTATGGTGTGTGTAAAATTTTCAAAATGGCCGCCATTTCACGTTTAAAATCTAATATCTGAGGAACTGGATTCATGAATATATTCAAATTTTGAATAAATGTTCAGTAAGCTGAGAGGAAGGAATTCATTCGAGAATTTTTTTTAAAATGGCTGTAATTCCAAGATCGCCACCTAAATACGTAAATTTCAACTTTTTCCGATTTTGACAAAAAATTATTTCTAGGTAGATTTTGAGGCTGTGAATGAGATGGAATCAACGGATTAGTTGCTTGGTGATATTTGTTATTGCTTGCAATTGCAAAACTTATTATGTCATCACAAACGAAGTCGGGATGACATGTTCGTATTGTACGTTTCTTCTGATTATTATTATGTCACCCCAGACGAAGTCGGGTGACATGTTGTTATTCTACGTTTCTTCTGATTATCATTATGTCACCCCAGACTTTGTCGATGTGACATGTTGTTATTCTACGTTTCTTCTGATTATTATTCTTTTTCTTCCTTCCAATAATTCTTGTCCGAGCGATTATATTGAAATGGCTGGATGGAATGAATTCAAACTTTGCACAAAGTTAGACCACCATGTGAAGTTATTCACAATAGGTTTGAAATTGCTTACTACATTCTTAAATCTCTTAAATCGAAGATATATTTTCCAAATTCGTATGAATAATCAATCATTTACGATCCCGTTCAATACAAGAAGAACTTTGTATATACTTGTTCAAACAATTGTTATGTGACGGGCTGTATTTCGGTATTAAAAAGTATAAGTAAACTGCTGTCAATATAAATATTATTATGTATATACATGTTTTACCTTATCTTTGAGCAAAAAGACTTATCGCCTGCGTTTTAATCTTTTTCAATGGTACCACGAATCGTATCACATATATACATGTATGCATTGACCCAGTCAGATATTGCCTTCCTAAAACATCAGATGGGAAAAACTCCAAACAACTTCGTTGAAATCTGTTAAATTGTATGTATGAATCATGACGTGGTTTTACATATTAAGTTTACATTAACATACGATAAAAATGTACACATGTATATATTTAAATAAAAGTTAAAATGACTTTACACATTGTTTTATTTCAACTTTGGTCAACTTTAAAAACACGAAGACAAATATAAACATCTTGAACAAAATGCTTATCATGGCCCGGTCAGTCAAATTCCTTTCATAATGCAGCTACTGCTGACTGATAGTCCCCAAGGTAATGATCATTTCAGCCGCCCTGTGCTTGACCGAAAACTGATCGTTTGACAAAAGGTTTAGAAATTTTATACAATTAAGAAGAGTCTCTCTAAAACAAAAGTCTGTGCTTAGATGCTTTTGGTGTTTCGTTAGGTCTTTCAGGTATTTTTCCGTTACCAACTTATTCCTTCTATATGGCTTGATTTGTTGTCTAATGTTTGATGTGTATCTGCACAGAAGAAACAAAAGTTGTCAAAATTGCAATCTGAAGAATTAAGAATTACTGTATTTCACCTATTCCATTATTGTGTATATCGTGTTTTGATAAATAACAAAATACCGAAGTTACTGTTAATTATGTCAATCCAGACTTTGTCAGGATGACATGTTGTTATTCTACGTTTCTTCTGGTTATTATTATGTCGCCCCAGACGAAGTCGGGGAGACATATTGTTATTGTTCCGTTTCTTTGTTATTGTTTCTTTATCATTATTATTAAGTCTCCAAACGAAGTTGGGAGACTTATTGTTTTTGTTGCGTTCTTCTTTTTAAGTCTCCCAAACGAAGGTTGGAGACTTATTGTTTTTGTTGCGTTTCTTATTATTATTATTCTTCTTTCTTTCTTCTCGTCCGGAGTAAATCTCCGAGACCTTTTGACCTAGAGCTTTGAAACTTTGTATCATGTTAGCCCCATGTGCATAATCTAAAAAATGTTTAGATTGGGGTCCATTAAGGGTACATTAGGGGGGCTCAAATAGAGGTGGGCTCCTCCATATTAACCCTATGGGAAAATGAAATTTAGAATTTTTTTCACCATTTTTTCACTGTATCTTGAAAACTAGTAACTGTTACTCCATGAAGCTTCATAGGAAAGATGTTTGTCATGTGAGAAAGGGTCCCACAGGATTAGAAATTTCAAAATTAGAACCGTTGCCATGGAAACCATACAAAAATAGAAATTTTGAGAAAACGCATTTATTATTGATAATTATATTTTCATTACAGCTATATGTATTATTTAGGTTATTAGGGGAACCCCTGCCCAAAATTTTTTATAAACAAGGTATGAAATTCATTGTTATGGATAATGGAGCATTTGGTTGCCATAGAAACCAAGCCAAAAAGCTATAATTTTGAGAAAAACATGTTTTCTGCTGTGTGTTATGTTTTGATTTCAACTATATATATAAAGTAAATTATAAGGGGAACCCCTACTCAAATTTTTTTTCAAAGGGGGTTTTTAATGCCCAGTAATCCGATATGGGAGTTCGTTTGGGAGACTTTTGTGTTTCGCTTGCGAACACAGTTATAACTTGTTATTCTTCTTTCTTTCTTTATTTTCGTCCGAATGAAGTTGTCCGAAGCGGATCTCAGAGACCATCAGACCTACAACTTTGAACCTTTGTGGGAAGTTAGCCCCATATATCTAGTTATGGAAGACACAAAAATGTTTCCAAAAGGGGTTCATTTAAGGGCGCATATAGGGGGTTCAAAAAGGGGTGGGGTCGCCAAAGTTAGCCCTATGAGAAAATAAAATTTTGGATATTTTTTTAACATATTCCACACTGTATCTCAGAAACTTTTAATTCTAGCTCCATGAAACTTTATTTGAAAGGTGTTTTTAATGTAAGAAAGGGTTCTACAGCATTAGAAATTTCAAAATAACTTCAGTTGTCATGGAAACCAAACCAAAAAAAAATGGAAATTTTGAGAAAAAAAGTAGTTTATGCTAATGATTATATTTTGATTACAGCAGTACATATTCTATATGTTATAAGGGGAACCCCTGCAAATTTTTATTTTGGAAGGAGGTCTGAAATTGGGTGTAATGGACAAGAGCATTTGGTTGCCATGGAGACAAAACAAGAATCTTATTTTTGGAAAAATCTTGTTTTCTGATAAAAAAGAAGGAATTTTGAGAAATATATATAACATAGCTTATAAGGGGAACCCCTGCCCAATTTTTTTGAAAGGGTCTGAAATTGGTTCTAATGGACAAAAGAGCAGTTGGTTGCCATGGAAACAAAACCAGAAACTTTTTTTGGTGAAAAATTGAGTTTTCTGATAAAAAAGGATTTTTGAGATATATGTATTACATAGGTTATAAGGGGGACCCCTGCCAAACGTTTTTTGGAAGGAGGTCTGAAATTGGGTGTAATTGACAAAAGAGCATTTGGTTGCCATTGAAACAAAACCAGAGTCTTTTTTTTGGAAAAATCTGGTTTTCTGATAAAAAAGAAAGCATTTTCAGAAATATGCATTACATAGCTTATAATGGGAACCCTGCCCAAATATTCTTTGGAAAGTGGTCTGACATTGGTTGTAATGGTCAAAATAGTGTTTGGTTGCAATGGAAACAACATCAGAAACTTTTTATAGGAAAATCAGGTTTTTTGATAAAAAAGAAGGAATTTTGAGATATATGTATTACATAGGTAATAGGGGGAACCCCAACCCAATTTTTTTTGGGAAAGGGTCTGAAATTGGGTTTAATGACAAAAAAAGCATTTGGTTGCCATGGAAACAAAATAAACCAGAACTTTTTTTAAATTGGGGTTTCTGTTAAGAAATGAAATTTTGAGAAATATGTATAACATAGGTTATAAGGGGAGCCCCTGCCCAAATTTTTTAACGAAGGGGGTTTAAAATTAATTGCAATGGATGGGGAAATTCAAAATAACTATGGTTGCCATGGAAACTATACTAAAAGCGTTAAATTTTGAGAAGATCGTAATTACTGTTGATAATTGTTAATTGTAGTGTTTTCATTACAGCTATATGTATTACTTAGTTATTTAAGGGAAACCCATGCCCAAATTTTATTTTGAAACTAGGTAGAAATTGGATGTAAAGGATAAGTGTGCATTGAGTTGCCACGGAAACCAAGCCAGAAACCTATAATTTTGAGAAAAACGCATTTTCTTCTGCATGTAATAATTTGATTTCAGCAATATGTATAAACTAATTTATAAGGGGAATCCCTGCCCAAATTGTTTTTCAAGAGGGAGTCTCGTAAAAACTTGAAATTAGATATTGGAGTTCGTTTGGGAGACTTTTGTGTTTCGTTTGCGAACACAGTTATCACTTGTTAAGTCTCCCAAACGAAGTTTGTGGAGACTTATTGTTTTTGCTCAATTCTTATTATTATGGCTCCCAAACGAAGTTTGTGGAGACATATTGTTTTTGCTCTGTTTCTTATTATTATTATTATTATTATTATTCTCCTTTCCGCACAAATATTTGTCCGGAGTTTTTCTCAGAGATGGTAAGTGCTAGGGTATTGAAACTTGGTAGGAAGTTGGAACACCATCTGAAGTTGTGCATATTGTCTGGAAATTTTCAAAATGGCGCCGGTTGCCATGGAAACCAAAAAAAGGCGGGAAAATTTAAAGTGCTCCGATTTGGATGAAAATCGACACAGAGGTTGCCTATGATGCGTGGAATTCAATTCTGGTGTCAGAATTTCCAAAATGGCGACCGTTGCCATGGAAACCGAAAAAAGGCGGGAAAATTAAAAGTGTTCCTATTTGAATAAAAATCAACAAATAGGTTGTCTATGATGTGTGGAATTGAATTCTGGTCTCCAAGACTTCAAAATGGCGCCCATTGGCATGGAAACGGAATAAGGCGGGAAAATTAAAAATGCTCCGATTTGGATGAAAATTTACGCAGATGTTGCCTATCATTCTTAACTTTGAAATCTAGGTCCATGGGAGGTTTGGGAGCCATTCTATGATCCACAAGATCATAATCACATCTTGTTCTTATTATTATGATTCTTTTTCCGCTTCTTCTTCCGGCGTAAAATTTTTGTCCGGGACATATCTCAAAGACCTTTGACCGGAACTTCATGAAACTTCACATGTTGGTAGAGGACAATGAGAAGATGTGCCATCCGGTGGCGGAATTTCCAAAATGGCCGCCGTTGCCATGGAAACGGAAAAAAGGCCGGAAAATTCAAAGTGCCCAGAATTCGATGAAATTTGACTGGAAGGTTGCCTAGCATGCATAGAATTGATTTTTGGTCTTAAAATTTTCAAAATGGCGGCCGTTGCCATGGAAACGGAAAAAAGGCGGGAAAATTCAAAGTGCTCAGAATTGAATGAAATTCGACAGGAAGGTGGCCTAGCATGCATAGAATTGATTTTTGGTATTAAAATTTTCAAAATGGCGGCCGTTGCCATGGAAACGGAAAAAAGGCGGGAAAATTTAAAGTTCTCAAATTTTATCAAATTTCACAGATGGGTTGCTAGATATGGGAGTTCGTTTGGGAGACTTTTGTGTTTCGCTCTGCGAACACAGTAATTACTTGTTATTATTATTTTACTTCAAATAATTTTGTCCACAGGTCTTCTCCTACTTTGCCTGAACCGAATCACTTGATACTTGGCACACACCTGAACCACCATGTGAAGTTTTGTATGACGATAAATTTTTTTTTTAAAAAGGCCGCCATTTCCAAGATGGCCGCCATTTTACGTTGAAAAATGGAAAATTTTATATCTCAGGAACTGTTTTACAGAATATGTTCATATTTTGCATAAATGTTCAATAAGATGAGAGGAAAGAATTTATGCGAAAAAAATCAAAATGGCCGCCATTTTCAAGATGGCTGCCATTTTTACGTAAAAGAATATCAACATTGTCCGATTTCAACGAAAATTGATTTTTAGGCAGATTTTGACACTTCGAACTAGGTGGAATGGAAAAATGGAAAAAAAAATTCAAAATGGCCGCCAAAATATGTCAAGATTTCAACATTGTCCGATTTGAACAAAAAATGATTTCTACACAGATTTTGACGCTGCGAACAAGATGGAATCATCGAATTGGCTGCCAGGGCGACATCAGCTATTGCTTGCAATTGCAAATCTAGTTATTATTATACTTCTTCTTCCAATAATTCTTGTCCGAGCGATTATTTTGAAATGGCTCAACACAAAATTTCAAACTTTGCACACAGTTGGACCACCATCTGAAGCTATTCACAATGCGTTTAAAATTTTCAAAATGACCACCATTTCCAAGATGGCCATCAAAATACGCCAAAGTTGTCCGATTTCAACGAAAATTGATTTCTAGGTAGATTGTGATGCGGCGAATAAGGTGGAATCATCGAATTAGTTGTCTGGGGTGACATCGGCTATTGCTTGCAATTGCAAATCTAGAGTTATTTCTGCATGTGTACATTTCGACAACCCATGTCTCTTCAGTGCAGATCAAGTCAAAACATTTGGAATTCAATAAACCAAAATACGTGTAAAAACTGACAGAATGCAACAAATCTAGAGTTATTTCTGCATGTGCATATTTCGACAACCCATGTCTCTTCAGTGCAGATCAAGTCAAAACATTTGGAATTCCATAAACCAAAATACGTGTAAAAACTGACAGAATGCAAAGACGTTTGAATTTATATTTTAGTCGTAAAAACGGAAATGGTCACCCATGTAATATTACAAGTAGTTCTATTTTCCCATAGTTTGTTTTCAGGATTACATAACAAGGTTATGCTTCATGTTTGCAAATATATCCTCCAAAGATACATATCGATTTTGTCGTTTTCAAGGATTATTCTAATCTAGTTTCTTACTACAAACAAAATAGTTTTGTTTATATCAACTCATCTTTTTTCTGTTCAATAAAAATGACTTGATAGGAACAAAGGTCTCATCTAAAAAAGGAGTCAAAATCTATACAGAATTACATTCTTTTATTGTTCAAAGCTTACTTAATTTGTTCTTTATCCTTTACGGAGTCGCTGCTGACCGGAATTTCAATATCTATTTGAGTCAGAAATATTCAATATGTCATCGACTGCATAGTGTTTCCAAGATCGAAGTTGTTTGATGAGTACAAAAAGTAGTTATAATCATTTCATCGTAAAAATTTCGCAATATATATATTTTGTCATTATTTGGCTTTCCCATTTAGATTCTATTGGTAATTTGTTCTCTATCAGATTTTACACGTTTCGGTGTATGTATTTCCAAATGTTTCACTTGATCTGCACTGAAGAGACATAAGTTGTCGAAATGCGCATATGCAGAAATTAAATTTACAGTAACTTCGGTATTTTGTTATTTAAAAGACAGTTTAATTATAAATCCAAAATATCAGATGAGCTTTACATGCTTCTAGTTAGGAGCTTATACTTAAGGTGTGAAGTCGTGACACTTCGGTTTACAGTGTCTTCATCGAATTAATGAAGTCATTTTGAGGGAATAATATATAGCGGAAAAGTCATAATTACTGTAATTAACGGCATTGATTTCATTATAATTAAACGAAACGCTTTATCGGAAGTAGCATCTATTTTTTCCACAATGATAATCATCTGAACGATTCGCACGAGAGAGACACATGTTGGTTTGTTCTCATGTTGAATTACTGTTGTTATATGAAATAAGATAGCCAACGTTAAGATTATTAAGGTTTTTCCCGACTCCAGTCGGAAAGACCTTATGGTAATTCTTCTGATTATTATTAAGGTCTTTCACCACATGTGAAAGACCTTACTGTAATTCTTCCGATTATTTTTTTCTTGTTCTTCCGCCGCACTCAAGCCTCAAACTACGCGACATATCTTTTCGATACTTAGTGTGATAAATCGACATTGCTCCGGGACCTCAAAACAGACGCAAGCATATTGAGCTATTTTTAGTAATGGAGTTATCTCCCCAAACACAGTTTTCCTTGTTATCGGATATGCTCAGAAACCGTAACCGATATCAAAATTCTGAATGGGGAAAATGTTGCATTCATCCTCAGGATGATTTATCATACAAAAAATTTTTTTGGGTCGCGACCTCAGTTACCCGTTTTTGACCCCTAAATATGCAAATTTCTTAAAGTTATCGGATTTCAACCAAATTTGATATCTAGGTAGCTTTCATGGTCCTGATTACAAATCTGGGGTCAAAAAATTTTTTTTCGTCTTACATTTTCAAAATGGCCGCCATTTCAAATTTTGTTATCGCGATATCTCGGAAGCGATAAAAAATTTATGAAAACATTGTGAAGCAAAAATACTCCTCTCATTAAGATCTTCATGTATGGTTTGTCAAAAAAAAATTTCGGCCGCCATTTTCAAAATGGCTGCCATTCGTAATTTTGTTATCCCGATATCTCGGAAACGATAAACATTTTATGAAAACATTGTGTTCCAAAAATGCTCCTCTCATAAAGATTTACATTTCTGGTTGGTCAAAAAAAAAATTTCCGCCATTTTCAAAATGGCCGCCATTCGAAATTTTGTTATCGCGATATCTCGGAAACGATAAAAAATTTATGAAAACATATTGAAGCAAAAATACTCCTCTCATTAAGATCTTCATTTATGGTTGGTCAAAATGAAATTTTCGTCCGCCATTTTGAAAATGGCCACCATTCGAAATTTTTTTATCGCGATATCTCGGAAACGATAAAAAATTTATGAAAACATTGTGTTGCAAAAATACTTCTCTCATAAAGATCCACATTTCTGGTTGGTCAAAAAAAAATTTTCGTCCGCCATTCGAAATTTTGTTATCGCTATATCTCGGAAAAGATAAACAATTTATGAAAACATTATGTTGCAAAAATACTCCTCTCATTAAGATCTACATTTCTGGTTGGTCAAAAAAAAATTTTCGTCCGCCATTTTCAAAATGGCCGCCATTCGAAATTTTGTTATCGCGATATCTCGGAAACGATAAAAAATTTATGAAAACATATTGAAGCAAAAATACTCCTCTCATTAAGATATTCATTTCTGGTTGGTCAAAAAAAAAATTTTCGTCCGCCATTTTCAAAATGGCCACCATTCGAAATTTTGTTATCGCGATATCTGGGAAATGATAAAAAATTTATGAAAACATTGTGTTGCAAAAATACTCCTCTCATTAAGATTTTTATTCATGGTCGGTCAAAAAAAAAATTTCGTCCGCCATTTTTAAAATGGCTAACATTTGAAATTTTGTTATCGCGATATCTCGGAAACGATAAAAAATTCATGAAAACATATTGAAGCAAAAATACTCCTCTCATTAAGATCTTCATTTGTGGTTGGTAAAAAAAACCAAAAAATTCATCCGCCATTTTCAAAATGGCCGCCATTCGAAAATTTGTTATAGCGATATCTCGGAAACAATAAAAAATTTATAAAAACATTGTGTTGCAAAAATACTCCTCTCTTAAAGATCTTCATTTATGGTTGGTCAAAAAAAAAAATATCCTTCCGCCATTTTCAATATGGCTGCCATTTGAAATTTTGTTATCGCGATATGTCGGAAACGATAAATTTATGAAAACATTGTGTTGCAGACATACTCCTCTCTTAAAGATCTTCATTTATGGTCGGTCAAAAAAAAAAAAATTTCGTCCACCATTTTCAAAATGGCCACCATTCGAAATATTGTTATTGCAATATCTCGCAAATGGTAAAAAATTTATGAAATCATTGTGAAGCAAAAATGCTCCTCTAATTAAGATCTTCATTTATGATTGGTAAAAAAAAAATTTCGTCCGCCATTTTCAAAATGGCTGCCATTTGAAATTTTGTTATCGCGATGTCGCGGAAACAATAAAAAATTTATCAAAACATTGTGAAGCAAAAAATCTCCTCTCATTAAGATCTTCATTTATGGTTGGTCAAAATGAAATTTTCGTCCGCCATTTTGAAAATGGCCGCCATTCGAAATTTTTTTATCGCGATATCTCAGAAACGATAAAAAATTTATGAAAACATTGTGTTGCAAAAATACTTCTCTCATAAAGATCCACATTTCTGGTTGGTCAAAAAAAAATTTTCGTCCGCCATTCGAAATTTTGTTATCGCTATATCTCGGAAAAGATAAACAATTTATGAAAACATTATGTTGCAAAAATACTCCTCTCATTAAGATCCACATTTTTGGTTGGTCAAAAAAATTTTTCGTCCGCCATTTTCAAAATGGCCGCCATTCGAAATTTTGTTATCGCGATATCTCGGAAACGATAAAAATGTATGAAAACATTGTGTTGCAAAAATACTCCTCTCATAAAGATCTACATTTCTGGCTGGTCAAAAAAAAATTTTCGTCCGCCATTTTCAAAATAGGCGCCATTCGAAATTTTGTTATCGCGATATCTCGGAAACGATAAAAAATTTATGAAAACATTGTGTTGCAAAAATACTTCCTCTCATAAAGATCTACATTTCTGGTTGGTTAAAAAAAATTTTCGTCCGCCATTTTCAATATGGCCACCATTCGAAATTTTGTTATCGCAATATCTCGGAAACGATAAAAAATTTATGAAAACATTGTGTTGCAAAAATACTCCTCTCATTAAGATTTTTATTCATGTTCGGTCAAAAAAAATTTTCGTTCGCCATTTGAAATTTTGTTATCGCGATATCTCGGAAACGATAAAAAATTTATGAAAACATTGTATTGCAAAAATACTCCTCTCTTAAAGATCTTCATTTATGGTTGGTAAAAAAAAAAAAAATCCGTCCGCCATTTTCAATATGGCTGCCATTTGAAATTTTGTTATCGCGATATGTCGGATACGATAAAAAATTTATGAAAACATTGTGTTGCAGAAATACTCCTCTCTTAAAGATCTTCATTTATGGTTGGGGAAAAAAAAACATTTCGTCCGCCATTTTCAAAATGGCCACCATTCGAAATTTTGTTATTGCAATATCTCGCAAACGGTAAAAAATTTATGAAAACATTGTGAAGCAAAAATGCTCCTCTCATTAAGATCTTCATTTATGATTGGTCAAAAAAAAAAAAAAAAAAAATTCGTCCGCCATTTTCAAAATGGCTGCCATTTGAAATTTTGTTATCGCAATATCTTGGAAACGATAAAAAATTTATTCAAACATTGTGAAGCAAAAATACTCCTCTCATTAAGATCTTCATTTATGGTTGGTCAAAATAAAATTTTCGTCCACCATTTTGAAAATGGCCGCCGTTCGAAATTTTGTTATCGCGATATCTCAGAAACGATAAAAAATTTATGAAAACATTGTGTTGCAAAAATACTCCTCTCATAAAGATCCACATTTCTGGTTGGTCAAAAAAAAAATTTTCGTCCGCCATTTTCAAAATGGCCGCCATTCGAAATTTTGTTATCGCTATATCTCGGAAACGATAAACAATTTTTGAAAACATTGTGTTGCAAAAATACTCCTCTCATAAAGATCCACATTTCTGGTTGGTCAAAAAAAATTTTCGTCCGCCATTTTCAAAATGGCAGCCATTCGAAATTTTGTTATCGCGATATCTCGGAAACGATAAAAAAACTTATGAAAACATTGTGTTGTAAAAATACTCCTCTCTTAAAGATCTTCATTTATGGCTGGTCAAAAAAAAAAATTTCGTCCGCCATTTTCAAAATGGCCGCCATTTGAAATTTTGTTATCGCGATATGTCGGAAACGATAAAAAATTTATGAAAACATTGTGTTGCAAAAATACTCTTCTCATTAAGATTTTTATTTATGGTCGGTCAAAAAAAAATTTCGTCCGCCATTTTCAAAATGGCTGCCATTTGAAATTTTGTTATTGCAATATCTCGGAAACGATAAAAAATTTATGAAAACATTGTGTAGCAAAAATAATCATCTCTTTAAGATCATCATTCGTGGATGGTCAAAAAAAAAAATCTCATATGGCATTATTCGAAATTTTGTTATTGCGTTATCTTGGAAATGATAAAAAATTGATGAAAGCGTTGTGTTGCAGAATACTTCTCTCATTACGATCTACATTTATGGTTGGTCAAAAAACTTTTGTTTACATAACTTTTTTTACCAAAATAGAAAACAAAAACAAACTCTTACATGTAATCATGGTGAAAACTGGTGAAAGACCTTGCAATTGTTCTCTGAACAATTGACCTTTTAATTATTATTATTCTTCTTCCGTAAGGTCTCTGTATGGAAAACCTTTTAACGTATCATTACGAAACTTCGCGTACTAACTGGAAGTTGAAAATTCTCTTTCGAATTTAGGGTACGGACGAAATCTATTTTTAGTAACAGAGTTATCTCCCCAACCACTGTTTTTCTTGTTAGCAGATAGACTCAGAAACCGTAACCGATATAAAAAATCTGAGGTGGGGAAAATGTTTCATTCATCCTAAGGATGATTTATCATGCAAAAAAAAATTTTTGGGGTCGTGACCCCGGTTACGCGTTTTTGACCCCTAAATTTGTCGATTTTTCAAAGTTGTCGGATTTTGATGAAATTTGGTAACCTGGTTGCTTTAATGACCCTGATTACATATCTAGGGTCAAAAAAATTTTTTGTCCGCCATTTTCAAAATGGCCGCCATTTGAAATTTTGTTATCGCGATATCTCGGAAACGATAAAAAATTTATGAAAACATTATAGTGCAAAAATGTTCCTCTCATTGAGATCTACAATTAATTCAACAGAAAGAAAACAGTGCGACGAGCCGTTTTTGAGTTACAGCCCTTGAGGCGTTCGTAAATCGTTTTTTTTGCGAATAACTTTTAAACGCTTACAGATAATAGAGTAAACATATATGTTTAAAGTGATCAGCATGAAAAGGCCTTCAATTTGAGTACCAGGTTCAAGGTCATCGGTGACCTTTGACCTTGACCTTTGACCTTGTTAGCATATAAACTCAAAAACCGTAATAGATAGCTGAAAAATTATATCAGCAAAAATGTTCAACACGTCAAGAGCTTCATTTGTTTCATAAGGACCCAAGCTCTCTTATGACTCCCTGAAGGGTTATTGCCCTTGACGGGTTTCGGAAATAGGTTTTTTGCGTATAACTTTGTCATGTAACATATCAAATTAATCAGTAAGAAGAAACCTTCAATTTGATCCCAAGGTCAAAGGTCATCAAGGTCATTGGTCAAGGTCATAGCCAATTTTGGGGGTTTTTTAATGTAAAATCTTTTAAACGATTTTAAATGGCTACTCTAATATAAAGGAGACAATGTGCGTCTATCAAGATGATTTTAAGCATGTGACATAACAAAAACATAACATTGACTGGGAAAGACCTTGCAATTGTTCTCTGAACAATTGTCTTTTTAATTATCAACAGTCATTTTCTGTGTAAAATGGTCATAAAACTTCCTGGTTGAAATGACATCAAATGGTAATTTGAACCTGTAAAATATTTCATAATTTCACGGTAAGGGTATTTTTAAGGTTGGCCTGTTTATTTAATACGAAGAATTAAAAGCTGGGGATGCACCGTTCTCATTACGAGGATAGGCTGTATTGTATTCAGAATTTGCTGTTTCTTTTTCGAATAGCATAAACATATTTTTAATTCGACACGTTTTTCTCTTTACTTTCCTTGTCCCTGTCTACCACTGATGAAAGTCTTAGTGACCGAAACGTTTATTATGGTTTTTATTAAGTCTCCCAAACGAAGTTGGGAGACTTATTGTTTTTGTTGCGTTTCTTATTAAGTCTCCCAAACGAAGTTGGGAGACTTATTGTTTTTGTTGCGTTTCTTATTATTATTATTCTTCTTTCTTTCTTCTCGTCCGGACGAACTTGTCCGGAGTAGATCTCAGAGACCTTTTAACCTAGAGCTTTGAAACTTTGTATCATGTTAGCCCCATGTATCTAGTTGTGCATAATCTAAAAATGTTTAGATTGGGGTCCATTAAGGGTACATTTAGGGGGCTCAAATAGGGATGGGGTCCTCCATGTTAACCCTATGGGAAAATGAAATTTTGAATTTTTTTCACCATTTTTTCACTGTATCTTGAAAACTAGTCACTGTAACTCCATGAAACTTCATAGGAAAGATGTTTGTCATGTAGGAAAGGGTCCCACAGGAATAGAATTTCAAAATTTGAACCGTTGCCATGGAAACCACACAAAAAAATTGAAATTTTGAGGAAACGCATTTATTATATGTATTTTCATTACAGCTATATATTTTACGAAAGGATATGGTGTAAATGAACATGAGACCATAAAACATCTGTTAACTCAAACTGCAATTATTTTAATGAGCTGTATGGCCATTTCGGAAATTAATTCCTCATCAATATGTATTATTTAGTTAATAAGGGGAACCCCTGCCCAAATTTCTTTTTGAAACAAGGTGTATAATTCATTGTGATGGATTATGGAGCATTTGGTTGCCATGGAAACCAAGCGAAAAAGCTATAATTTTGTTTAATTAGTACTGTTGCCATGGAAACCATACAAAAAATTGAAATTTTGAGAAGACATGTTTATTATTGATAATTGTATTTTCATTACATCTATATTGTACTATTTAGGTTATAAGCGGAACCCCTGCCCAAATTTTTTTCAAACAAGGTATGAACTTCATTGTTTTGGATAATGGAGCATTTGGTTGCCATCGAAACTAAGCCAAAAAGCTATAATTTTGAGAAAAACGTGTTTTCTGCTGTATGTTATGATTTGATTTCAACTATATATATATAGTAAATTATAAGGGGAACCCCTGCTCAAATTTTTTTTGAAACAAGGTATGAAATTGATTGTTATGGATAATGGAGCATTTGGTTTCCATGGAAACCAAGCAAAAAGGCTATAATTTTGTTTAATTTGTACAATGCCATGGAAACCATACAAAAAATTGAAATTTTGAGAAGACATGTTTATTCTTGATAATTGTTGTATTTTCATTACAGGTATATTGTACTATGTAGGTTATAAGGGGAACCCCTGCCAAAATTGTTTTTTAAACAAGGTATGAAATTCATTGTTATGGATAATGGAGCATTTGGTTGCCATGGAAACCAATCCAAAAATCTATAATTTTGAGAAAAACGTGTTTTCTGCTGTGTTATGTTTTGATTTCAACGGTATATATAAAGTAAGTTATAAGGGGAACCCCTGCTCAAATTTTTTTTCAAAGGGGGTTTTATAATGCCCAGAAATCCGATATGGGAGTTCGTTTGGGAGACTTTTGTGTTTCGCTTGCGAACACAATTATAACTTGTTATTCTTCCATCTTTCTTTCTTCTCGTCGCAATGAACTTGTCCGAAGCAGATCTCATAAACCATTAGACCTAGAGGTTTCAAACTAGGCATACTATTGACCCCATGTATCTAGATGTGCAATCATCAAAAATTGTTCAAAAGGGGTCCATTAAGGGTACTTTTGGGTGTATCAAAAAGGGGTGGGGTCGTCCTATAGTAACCCTATGGGAAATTGAAATTTTGAAAGTTTTCCACCATTTTTTTCACTGTTTCTCAAAAACTATTAACACTAGGTCCATGAAACTTCATCAGAAAGGTGGGGGTCATGCAAGAAAGGGTTACACAACATTGGAAATTTCAAAATAACTACCGTTGCCATGGAAACCATACCAAAAAATGGAAATTTTGGGAAAATAGTAGTTTCTGATGATAATAGTATTTTAATTACAGCAATATGTATTACATACATTATAAGGGGAACCCCTGCCCAAATTTTTTTTTTGGAAAGGATCTGAAATTGTTTGCAATGGACAAAAGAGTACTTGGTTGCCATGGAAACAAAACCAGAAGCATATTTTTTGTTGAAAAATTGAGTTTTCTCATAAAAAAGGAATTTTGAGAAATATGTATTAAATAGGTTATAAGGGGAACCCCTACCCAAATTTTCTTTGGAAAGAGATCTGAAATTGGATGTAATGAACAAGAGAGTATTTGGTTGCCATGGAAACAAAACCAAAATTATATTTATTTGGAAAATTGGGTTTTCTGATAAAAAACAAGGAATTTGAGAAATACGTATTACTTAGATTATAAGGGGAACCCCTGCCCAATTTTTTTTGGAAAGGGTTTGAAATTGTTTGCAATGGACAAAAGAGCACTTGGTTGCCATGGAAGCAAAACCAGAAGCATATTTTTTGTTGAAAAATTGATTTTTCTGATAAAAAGAGGAATTTTGAGAAATATGTATTAAATAGGTTATAAGGGGAACCCCTGCCCAAATTTTCTTTGGAAAGAGATCTGAAATTGGATGTAATGAACAAAAGAGTATTTGGTTGCCATGGAAACAAAACCAAAAGCATATTTTTTTGGAAAAATTAGGTTTTATGATACAAAACAAGGAATTTTGAGAAATATGTATTATATAGTTATAAGGGGAACCCCTGCCCAAATTTTTTTTTGGAAAGGGTCTGAAATTTGGTGTAATGAACAAAAGAACATTTGGTTGTCATATAAACAAAACCAGAAGTTATTAATTGTTATCAATGTTTTGTCTGTTTGAAAAATCAGGTTTTCTGATTTAAAAAAAGGAATTATGAGATATATGTATTACATAGCTTATGAGGGGAACCCCTGCCTAATTTTTTTTCAAAAGGGAGTCTCGTAATGCCTTGGTATCCGATATGGGAGTTCGTTTGGGAGACTTTTGTGTTTCGCTTGCGAACACAGTTATTACTTGTTATTATTATTCCGCTTTCTTTCTTTATTCTCGTCCGGATGAACTTGTCCGAACAAGATCTCAGAGACCATTTGACATAGAACTTTGAAACTTTATAGGATGTTGGGAAAATGAAATTTTGGATATTTTTCACCCTATTTCTCACTGCATCTCAAAAAGTTTTAATACTAGCTACATGAAACTCCATAGGAAAGGTGTTTTTGATGTAAGAAACGGTTCTACAGCATTGGAACTTTCAAAATAATTTCGGTTGTCATGGAGACCAAACAAAAAATGGAAATTTTTAGAAAATAATAGGTTATGCTAATGATTATATTATGATCACAGCAATACATATCACATATGTTATAAGGGGAACCCCTGCCCAAATTTTCTTTTAAAAGAGGTCTGAAATTGGGTTTAATGGACAAAAGAGCATTTTGTTGCCATGGAAACAAAACCAGAAACTAATTTTTTTGGAAAAATCAGGGTTTCTGACAAAAAACAAGGAATTTTGAGAAATATGTATTACATAGCTTATAAGGGAAACCCCTGCTCAAATTTTTTTTGGGAAGGGTCTGAAATTGGGTGAAATGGACAAAAGAGCATATGTTGTAAGGAAACAAAACCATAAACATATTTTTTTGTAGAAAAATTGAGTTTTCTGATTAAAAAGAGGAATTTTGAGAAATATGTATTACATAGGTTATAAGGGGAACCCCTGCCCAAATTTTCTTTGGAAAGACGTCTGAAATAGGGTGTAATGGTCAAAAGAGCATTTGGTTGGCATGGAAACAAAAGCTGAAACTTATTTTTTTTTTAAAAATCAGGTTTTCTGATAAAAAGAAGGAATTTTGAGAAACATGTATTACATAGCTTATAAGGGGAACCCCTGCCAAAATTTTTTTGGAAGGGTCAGAAAATGGTTGAAATGGACAAAAGAGGACTTTGTTGCCATGGAAACAAAACCAGAAACATATTTTTTTTGTTGAAAAATTGAGTTTTCTCATAAAAAAAGAAATTTTGAGAAATATGTATTCAATAGGTTAGAAGGGGAACCCCTGCACAATTTTTCTTTTGATAGAGGTCTGAAATTGGGTTTAATGGACAAAAGAGCTATTTGTTTTAATGGAAACAAAACAAGAAACAAAGGAGCATACGTTGTAAGGAAGCAAAACCATAAACATATTTTTTGTAGAAAAATTGAGTTTTCTGATTAAAAAGAGGAATTTTGAGAAATATGTATTACATAGGTTTTAAGGGGAACCCCTGCCCAAATTTTCTTTGGAAAGAGGTCTGAAATAGGGTGTAATGGACAAAAGAGCATTTGGTTGCCATGGAAACAAAATCTGAAATGTATTTTTTTGGTTTAGAAATTGAGTTTTGTGATAAAAAATAGGAATTTTGAGAAGTATGAATTACATAGGTTATAAGGGGTACCCCTGCCTAATTTTTTTCTTAGGGAGTCTCGTAATGCCTTGAAATCCGATATGGGAGTTCGTTTGGGAGACTTTTGTGTTTCGCTTGCGAACACAGATATCATTTGTTATTATTATATCTGTTTTTGACTTATTTTTACCTTTTTATCGTGGCTCACCACACCTACATATTTTAATTTTTCGTTTTTTTTTGTAATGCCTGTACCAAGTCATTATAACCGAGGGAATTCCAGTTATAAAATCAAAAAGGAAAATATTTCCGTTCTATACACTTTTATTTTGCAGTCCGGCGTAACCGATCTATAAACTGAAATAACAAATAAATCAACAACAATATATAAAAAAACAGAGATAAGCGTTGTCCATGGAAATGTCACTATAGAGAAGTAAATAAACAACCACTTTACGAATTAGCCTTTTGTCACTATTGTCCAAACATAGAATTCATTGGCGTAGTGACGAATAAACGCTCACCAAACAATACAAGAAAACAAAAAGAAATGTTCAAAGTTCCACCTAAAGATAAACCTTGCATACAATGTACTGGATTCCTGAGCTTCACAAAAACCACTACAAGAATAGTTTAATTTCGGCATCGAACAACCGTTCTACTACTTACTTATCCACCCATTTCACCAGTTCACTAACTTGTATAAAGGAGTTAATTATATCAAAACACTGGTGTCAATTACTTTCGAAGTGTAAAAGATTTCTATTGAAATTTTAGAGAAATTATAATGAATACAAAAACCAGTTTCATCTATCGACAGTTATGACTTTTCTACAATTTATACAACGCTTCCACATATTTTGATTAAATCTAAATTAGGACAACTGATTAAATGGTCTTTTAAGTTTTCTGGTCTGCAGTTCATTTGTTGTAACAAAAAGCAAGTATTCTTTTCTGATATTACTTACAACAACCATTGCTCCTGAGCCATACGATTAAAGCACTTAATCTATTGCTGGACAACATTTTTGTTCGTTTTAGCAACATTTTTTATCAACAGGTCATTTGAATTCCCATGGGAAAAATTGTGCACCTCTCATTGCAGGTCTTTTTTCTTTTTTGTTACGAACGTGACTTCATGAAAAACGTGCAAAATGAAACCATACAAGATCAGTGATCAACTTATTTCTATTTTCAATGATAACAGCAGGCATATTGACCATTTCCTTACTATTGACAATTCCCAGTTTTTAATAATGTCGACATCATTTACCCACTACAACTGAAACTTTATAAAGCTAACAATGATTCCAAATATTGCCCTTTTCTGAATCAAACTATCATCGTTGACTCTCGTAAAATAAAAGCTAAAATTTACGATAAAAAGGATAATTTTGATTTCAGTATTTGTAATTTCCCTTTCCATGACGGCGAAGTTCCTCTAGCCCCATCTTACGGAGTTTATATTTCTCAACTGGTACGATTTGCACGCGTTTGTTCTGATTTCGTTGACTTTAATGAACGTAACATTACTATCACTTCCAGATTTTTAGAACAAGGTTACAAATTTCATAAATTGTTCAATACCTTTAAAAAGTTTTTCATAGAAAATATGAACATTTGATATCAAAATATTATATCACTCGCAAACAGCTTATTACTAAGGCCATTTTTCATCTTCTATTTTATTGAAACGTTGTTAAAAATGCCAGAAACGTATTAAAATCCAGAAAAAAAAACTTAGACGTAACTTACATTCTTTACGCAATAGGGGATATCAACAGGACATACTGCATGTGTTCGTTAAATTGGCTTTGGGATCCATTGACCTGAGGATTTTGACTCGCGTACTAGCCTCTCACTGATTATGCCGATGTCTACTGAAATACATGATTATTTGAGTTTGAAGTTTATTGCGTAGTGCGACAGTGTTAAATCAGCAGACTTGGCTCCTTGGGCTAGCTGACAATTTAGCGGCCAGCATTCCTTGACGTTTTGTCACTTTTTCTTTTCATGATTATGGTCACGGAGTTCGCTGTATACATGTTTTGGATTTTATTCGTATGTTAATCATACTAAAGGCAAACGGGACAAAGAAAGGGTACCCATAAACCGGTTTAACCCTACCGCTAGCTCTTGCTAGTGCCAGTACTATTTACGGCTGTCCCGAGTTCTTAACGTTGTTTTTAACGTTTTTCTTTTGTTTTTTTTGTTGATTTTTCTTGTGCAGCTCCTGGGTACAATGTGACATGTGAATGTGTATTTCGGCCATTATAGGTGTTCCTGATTATCTTTCTTATTCTATGCGATAGGTTAATACTTATACATCGGACCATCGAACATGCATATGACAATAGTTCATGAGGTACGAGAAATATCAATGAGTTAATGAAGGGTATTAGGCATACCAAAGTTTGTCTGATTTTTAAAATATTCTTCAAATGCAATTTATTCCTGAGATACTATTAAGTTCCACCCTATTACTGTAATAAGCAAAAGCAAAAAAAAAGTTGAACAAATAATAAATGAAAAAAAAAACCTTTAGAATTTGCTTTTTTGGATTCGCATGGTAGTTTCACAGATCATAAGTAAGAAAGTAGATTTGAAGTAAGAAAGAAGTCTTTTGATTTTGGAATCAGCAGTTCAAAAGTAGAAGCGCAACTTTAGAACGACTTTATCGATGTGAATGACACAAATATTTAGCATTAGATTTAAGGTAGACACATATTGAATTTAGGCTTAGTATGTCAAAGATAAACGTCAAAGATAATTACAGAAATAAAAAATTCAGTCCAAAATTGGTTTCCGAGGCGTTTCTTCGTAATATATTTGAATTAAACTTATTAGCAGACAGAAGAAAGCATTAGAGGTAGGGTAAACACCTACTGATTTAAGGTTCTGTAGATTAAAGCTCAGCTTCCTGAGTTTCTATCATTGTTTACGTTTGTCTAATGTTTTCTTTGTATTTTTCCCGTGTAGTTCCCTGGTATATGGTTGCGTGTAATTTCAAAGCTACACTTGCTTAAAGGAAAAAAAAGTGTTTTTTTTCACTTGTAACATTGATTTTGATCTGAGCAAAGAGTTAAACCTTTGAAATAATATTTTCTGCAATCAAATGGGGGGGGNGGGGGTGTATATTACATAGCTTTGCTAACAGTTTTTTTTTCTAGTTTAATTTTGATTTGTAATTGATGTCGACGAAATGTACTAAAGAATGTGACTTCCTGGCACCTGTTCTTTAGTGGCGGCTATTATAGTAATTCAATTGTTTCACAAGTGGAAATTGTCATATTAACTACCCACATAATGAAAGGATGAAAAACGCTCTGTGAACATATACAGTAGGGTGAAGACATAACTCCTCGCCCAAGTTATTTTGAGGAGAAGTCATGAGAACAGTCCTAAGTTAACCTGAAGTGAACTTGGAGAAGTCATAGAATCCTTACTGCTCTGACCAGTCATAAAGCAATGACTGATCTTACCAGTCTTAGAACCCTGACCGTTCTAATCTGTCATAAAATCTCGAGAACATAAGAGTAGTCAGGATTCTATGACATTTCAGAATAGTCAGGATTCTGTGACAGGTTAGAGTGGTCAGGTCTCTATGACCAGAACAGGTCAGAGGAATTAGGACTCTACGACAAGAACATGCCACCATAGGAGGATTCTAGAACAGTTCAAAAGTTAACTTAGAGTAGTCTTTATGACCGCTCTATGACTGGTCTAAATTAACTTGATAATGGTCCCAAGTAAACTTAGAGTGGCTTTAATGACTGGTTCAAGTTAACTTGGCGAGAGGTTATGTCTGCACCCTACCTTACCAATTTTACACAAAAATTTGAGAAATTTCATCATAATTAATATTGCAGGAGGTTCCGTTTTATTGATGCAATTCTGCTTATGGCCGAGATAAAACCTGGAAATATTATTGTGATAAAATATTATATCATCAAATGGCCGAACCTTTTTACAGTAAATTATAATTTGTTTTTTATCATGACTGCTGTCAGACTTTTTCTGAACGTTTATGAGTATTTTCATAAATTCTTACACATAACCATTGGTTGATTGTAGAGCAGTTTTTGCTCTCGGACAGTCCACTAAGCAGTCGAAAAACTGCAAAAAGAAAAGTTTAATCCTAAATCTTAGATTTAAATGCAAGAGGTTATTTAAATGTTTTTGTATATTTCAAAGCTATTTTTCTCTCATTACACAAAAATCCGTCTCTTTTAATAGATATAAGTCCCTTGTGCATAAAATTAAAGTTTATGTCCGAACTCTCTTTATATTTAACTCTGAGATAATCAATTACTTTAACTGTTTACGACCTTTCAATACCAATTGCTATTGAGTTGCTACCGAACGCTACTGCAACGGAAAAGGGGGGGGGGGTATGCGCACCACAAAACCGGTTTAAACAACCATTTTATTTGAAATCCTTGTACCAAGTAAGGACCGTTATGGTCGACAATTTGATTTGTCTTTTTGTCTTATGGAATTCGGCTCTTGACAAGTCTGTTAAGTAATTTTGCTTTTACCCTCATTTCTGATAATTTAAAAATTCCGCTGCTATGTTTTAGAAAAATTTAGTTTTCTCATTATTACTATTAATTTTTTTTGATTAATGTAATACAATAATTACTCTCTTCTGCTATAAATATGAAATCAGATTACTGAAATAAGCCTAAATCTATTCAATGTATCATATAAAGTAAATTGTGAAATATCTTAACATTTCTAGATATATTCTAAAGAGTAAATAGTTTAATAAGCATTTTTCATATATACATGCACTTTCAAATAACTAAATACCGAAGTTACTGTGAATATTTTCTCTGCGTATGCGCATTTCTACAACTTATGTCTCTTTGGTGCAGATAAAATCTAAATGTTTGGAAGACCATCAAATCAGAGATGTTAAAAAACTGAAAGAGAACAAATAACCAATGTGATCTAAATGTAAAGCCAAAATCAGCTAAGGACACAGCTTTGCACGAGGGAGATACTCCTTAGTTTCAACAAAATTGACAATGTTTAGATACTGCAAGGTTCAAAATAGAACCGGCTTTCGGATCAGCACCGAAGTACTGACTACTGGGCTGGTGAATACCCTCGGGGACTAACAGTCCAACAGCAGAGGCTCCGAACTAGTGGTTACAAAACAACTAAATACAGTTATTGTGAATTTATCTTCTGCATATGCGCATTTCGACAACTTATGTCTCTTCAGTGCAGATAACATCTAAATCAAAGTGATTTTTTTCTGTTCTACTTATACTGTAGATTGGCTTCTCTGTTTAGATCCTATTGGTTATTTATTCTCTGTCAGTTTTTACTCATAGTACGGTTTATGGACTTCCAAAAGTTTATTTGATCAGAACTGAAGAAATATGAGTTGTCGAAATTACAATATGCAGAAACTAAATTTACAGTAACTTCATCATTTGTTATTTTTATACATATCCATTGCTTTTCCTACACGTGTTTTAACATATGTTTGTTAATAATATAACTGTATACCTATAGAAGAAATAAGATTAGTAATGACAAAAGTGTTGCACCATACTTCCTTTTTTTATATGCGTGTTATTCTCGGGTAGATATGTTTGTAATTTTATGGCCAATGATTTTTTTAATTTAATTTGAAGAAACTAGTGGGAATTTCCCTTTAACAAACCAAGGATTGGTATAATGTTTACCTATAAAATTGCATTAATTTGCATACAGGTCATTAAGACATATCGACATTTTAAATATTAAGTAAAAAACTTACCCGCAACAGTACTACGCTGGTACAAGATGAGATTTTTAGTGTATGAACTACTGATTATATTGACTGTTATTCTCCAAATATATTGTGAGTACATATTATTATGAAAAAGAAAGGAAATTGGGTAAATGTCAAGGAGACAACATCCCATATCCAGGTTAAAACGACCAAAAACAAAACATTATTACAATATTATTGTATTATCTTGTACTAAAATGTTGGTATGGAATGATCGACACGGAATCAAGTGTTTTCATGTTATACATTAATGTCGTCAGTTTTAACCTTATTCGACACAGCACCTCAACACACAAGATGATTCGAAACGTCTTTTTTAATGTTTTTTCTTTGATGCCTTGATAAAATCTACCGAAAAAAAATTATAATAATAAACACACATCGTTTCAACAGCATGTGTGTTCATTATTAATACGATTTGTATGGTATTACAATGTAGGACCAAGTACAATGTAGTTTCGGTCTTATTTATGTTTGTGAAAAATATGTTATAATTTTCAAAGTTTCTATTCCTTGGTAGTACCCGAAATATTTGATCAATTTTGTTGCTGTTTCGGTGTCTTCCGCCTATTCCCACATTTTAAAATTCACTATTACTTCTATTCCCACATACCAATTCCTTTGATGTTTGATTTGCTTTTATAGTAATTAATGATTATATTAAATGTCACCTTTAATGAACTTAATGTACCTGTATTTTGATTTATTTCACTATTTTAAGGAAATGCATAAAAATAAAGAAAAAAACATAAATGAAATAAAAGAAAATGGAAAAAGTTGTATTTGTTACTGTTACTTTTTAGACTACGGATCTAGATAATATTGCTAATTAATGAGAAGTACAAAAACATATTTAAATGAAAGGATAATCATTATTTTTCTTACTACAATTACATTGTATATACCTAGAGAAAACAGAATTTGCATGTTATGTGACGACCAAGAAATTGGAGATGAATTTCATTATTTGCTCAAATGTAAATATTTTGAAAATCAACGAAAAAAAATAAAAAGAAAAACTTTCAAACTAGACCAAATATTATTAAATTCAAATTGCTAAAGACCTCAACCTCTTAAATTGAGCTTCAAAATCTTTGCCGTTTCATAAAAATCATAAATAAAAGTATGTTGACTAATGCTAACCCCTAATATGTTAAACTTTGTAAATAATGTAAATAGTGTGTGTGTGTGTGTGTGTGTGTGTGTGTGTGTGTGTGTGTGTGTGCTTTATAGTTATATGTATTTTTATGTATGTCAATGTCTCAGTAACTGTAATAGTTTACGAGAAATAAAGTATATGTATCTATCTATATAATGTTAAAATAAAAAATTTACAAGCAAAATAATTCATTTTCATGTTCCCTTCCAACACTTCATTAAAAAGTTAATTAAATATTGTTTATACAGTATAATCCTTTGTTTGGTAAGTTTTCCACCTATTCCCACATGAAATTTAACTTTTTCTTACCTGATATTTAAAAAGTGGGAATAGGAGGAATAAACCGCTGTTTCAGCTGTAAACCATTCATCAAATCTGCCAAAACTTTTTACATTTTTAACCAATAATAGAATTTGATTAAATTTCTTCGCTAAATGCATCTAGATTGATGAGGGGAAATTAAGTTTAATTCTTTGCATACTTCCTCTTAACCAAAGTTGCATTAAATTCAGTGCAGACAAAAATAACGGATCAAAAAGTAAACGAAGAGCTGATAGCGGAAAAATTACCAGAAGGGGCTTAAAGTAGCCAGAATATCAAACAATGACAGGCTTTTGCACTTGATTTTATGAAATAAACCTTTTCAAAAAATCGGTTACAGGTCAGTACTCTAGTATTACTTCATTTATAAATAAGATGACGTTCGCATTTTTTTGCATCACAAAACATTCAAATGATAAGAGCTCTTTAAAGGGAATTCGCTACTCAATTTGAAAATAAATAGGATTTCAAATGAAAGTGATCTTTTGATAGAATATTAAAAAGGAGTACAAATTTGCTTGAAAAAGATCGGTAAATGATCTCGTTTCCGAGATATAAGTGATTGAAAATTTGGCAGGAAACCGAACTTCTCTGAATTTTTCATAGGATAAACATTAGGAAAAGTTTGACAAGCAATGAATAGAATTTAATGATTTTTACAGAATGCTTATAAACACTGCTTCCAAAGTGTGGCTCGAGTTAATTGGTGGTTCATGTAACCTGAAACACTTAGCTGATGTAATTTTTGAAACATTTGTCCAAAAAATGGTACATTTTACCTAAATTAAAGAAACAATACATATTTTAACACCCAATAATACATATTATGGAAGCAAACTTTAGTATCCAAAATGTGTTCCAAAAATTGTACCTGTTTCTACTTAATAAACCGTGCTGTGCGTACTCACAGGGTTTACAACTTAAAATACGAATACAACAATACAAAAAGCTAAATCAACACAAATTAGTTATGATCAATTCATTAGAAGTCTAAAGATTTCAATTGATATCTTTCAAATACGAGTTTTCCTTAATTTAAGTAAAAAACGGCGATGTATATTCATTTTCTAAGGCAGCTTTGGTTTAAGTATATAAACGGGTATGTGGTATGTGGTTTATGTATCAGTAACTCTTGGCATATGTAATAAAGCTTTTGGTTAATGTATCTAAAATAGTGAACGTTGACGTTAGTGCCTTGAAACTGTGAACAAAATTGTTGTTTTTGGCGACTTTAAACGGGTTCTGGTAATTGTTTTAACTTCGCTTCTCAAAAAGGATGCAGATTACACCGTTTTATAATAAGTTACTGCAAATCCAGACATTAATACTATTTTCAAGGAATCGCAATAATAATTCTGTGTATGGCAAGCCGTTAGGGAATGATATTAAAAGTGATTTTTTATATCACAAAACCGTTTTTTAATAATAGAAAATCAATTTTAAAGTTAAAAACCATCGGATTCTCTACTATAAAAATGAATTTTTGATTATTAAAAATTGATTTTCAATATCAAATAATCAATTCGATTTTTGATATTAAGAAATTACTTTTTTGAATATTAAATAATCAGTTCGATTTTTGCTATTAGGATTTTTTTTAATATTCAATAATCATTTCGACTTTAAATATTAAAAAAAGGATTTTTAAATGTTGGAAATTCGTTACATTTGTTACATTAAAAATTCATCACCTATGAAAGGTATACTAAATATGAAAACGGCTTACGACTTGAAAACATTTTAACATCAATGCAAGGGAACCAGATGCTCCCAGGAGCCTGTATCGCTCACCTGGCTTTCAGTTGCCACAATGTAAGTTCTACAGTTGATCTTCAGTTTCGCAAACCTTCGTAGCTCGAACACCTCCAATATCTTGAACTGTTTATAAAATCTGATCATGTTTTACTATATTTCTTTGTTGGGCTTTTTTGACAAAAAACGTTTATGCTAAGGACCACTTTCGACACCAGTTTTGAAATCGAGACGTCATTTTTTAAACGGCAGTCAACAAACAATTTTCAACATCGTTTTGAAGTCGCAACATCAATATCTATTAGGAAATCAAATTTCATGAAATCGCACAATGTTGAATTTTCCCGCCTTTTTTGGCGGCCATTTTAAAAATGGCGACCAACGAACAATTTTTAACATCAGTTTTGAAGTTGCGACATCAAGACCTATTTGGAAACCACATGTCATTGAAATCGGAGAATGTTGAATTTTCCCGCCTTTTTTGGATGCCATTTTGAAAATGGCGGTCAACGAACAATTTTCAACACCGGTTTCGAAGTCGCAACATCAATATCTATTTGGAAACCACATGTCATTGAAATCGGATAATGTTGAATTTTCCCGCCTTTTTTGGCGACCATTTTGAAAATGGCGGTCAAGGAACAATTTTCACCATCAGTTTTGAAGTCGCCACAGCATGACAAACATTTCATCAGTTTACATTTAACCTTTTTCTTCTATAGTTTTGGAAATAAAAGATGAAACATATGAAAATTTTAAAAATTCGGTGAAAAAAGGGCAATGACTCCAACAAGGGTTTATGGATTTCGTCAAAGTTCCAGGGTAGGTAGATCTTGATATGCTGAAAATTTTTGCAATTTACACTTGACCTCTATCTGTTACACTTTTTGAAATAAAAAATAAAAAATGCAAAATTTAACGAAAAAAGGGCTATAACTCCGAGATTGGTTTCCAGATTTTCTTCAAAATTGCATGATAGGTAGATCTCATAATGCTGATCATTTTAACCCTGTCAGATTTTTTATATCTGTAACGGTTTTCGAGTTATTGGTAAAAAACTGCAATTTACCCCTATGTTCTATTTTTAGCAATGGCGGCCATGTTGTTTGACCCACCGCCTAGTCGGACACAATTTTGGGAAGCCATACTCTGGTGATGATTCAGGCCAAGTTTGGTTACATTTGGCCCAGTGAAATTGTTGACAGACATATGGACGGACGACGGACGCATAGTGATGGCAAAAGCTCAAATGGCCTTTTAGGTCAGGTGAGCTAAATATAATTAAATTTCCGCTTTTTACCTCTCGTTAGGCGTTTAATTGACATCAAGTGGGCTACCAAAGGAGTCTATTTTTTAATATTAAAAAATAACTTATTTTTAATATCAAAAACTACATATATTTTTTTCATATTAAAACTAAATCTGATTTGTAATATTAAAATAATGATTTTAATATTAAAAAGAGATATTTTTAGATATTAAAAGATTTTCTAGTATACTAGGCAAAAAAAAAAAGAAACGTTACATTTCCGTGTATTTGCAACAGATTTTGAATTTGGTGTCTCATTTCTTTTAAAAAAAAACCGAAGCGACAAGAAATTTTCACAGAATGTTTGTTTAACTCAAAGCTTTAGTTTTGAGCAAAAAAATGAAAGTTAATTTTCACTGTTTTTGAGATTCCAAAAAGTGCTTTTTTACCCCAAAAAGTGAAAAACATTAATTGCAACAGAAATTGACAAACATAAACATTACCTCGTAAAAAATTGAACCCTTTACAAAGTAAGATAACAAAATAACACACATTTCAAAATGTATTGCTCATTTTGATTCGATTTTTGTGACACCCGAAACCGAAGTTGCCAATAAAACATTACAAATGCCTGCAAACTGAAGAAAACGCTTGGATGGTTTCCCTTTTAACACACAGATTAAAATTTTATAAAAGAATAAAGTCACAGATACGTACAAATTAAAATAGACAATATTGAAGGAGTGTAACGTTTCTTTTTTTGGTCAGTATATTAGAAAATATGAATTTCTAATATAAGAAAAAGATTTTCTTAAAACAAAAGACAAAAAATATTTTCGATTTAAAAATATGCATGTTTTAATATTCAAAGATCAATTTTTAATATTGAATAATATTTTTATATTGAAAATTATTTTCTAATATTAAATTTTTAAATTTTTTTTATATTAAAAAATATTTTTTAGTATTTAAAAATCTATTTTCATGATTGAAATATATGAAGATAAATTTCCTAACAGCCTTCCATATGTGTGCATCAATTTCTGAATTGACATACAATATCAATACAAATGTAATAAGAGTAAGCATCGACTTAGGAAAAAATGTTTGTTGTCTCGAGTTTAATGAAATTTTGTATGTAACTTAATTGTCATGAAGTGCACAGGAATTTAGAAAATGTCAAATAACAGTTTATATTTCCGAAATATGATCGGCTGAAATATCACCATAAAATGTATTTGTATTGAATGAATGTAAAATCACTGAAAATGTAAAAACGTTGCGAATTTTCACTTACACAGAGATTAGGTAGAACGTATGAATTTCAAATAATATAAGATTCGAAATTATGGAAGGAATAATAATTATATCAGTTCAGTTAGAGTAGAGAAAACGTAATTATTTACGGAAAGTACAAACTGCTATCCATTCATCACTCGCCATTAGAACAGATTCATGCTTATGCGTAATTTAGTCACATAAATATGACAAAAACGCCTATACTAGACCGTCAAAGTGTAGATAATATGAAAAAGAAAGGGAATGGCGTAAATATCAAGACGACAACTTCCCAAAGACCCAAAACATATCATCTATGGGTGACCGTACGATTTTCAACACAGTTAGGAATATCACACCATATAGCAAGTTCTAAATGCCCCCTCCCCCCACAAAAAAACCAATTTACCGAATAACGCGAAACTAGAATTATAAGAAGACAAGGACAAGCCAATGGCCAATATATTCATGTTAAGTTTATTTTTATAAAAGATACATATACTCTAATATACGAATAAAAACTCACAAAACAGCAGAAAACCTTTTCTATGGTTACATCACTAAACTGTAAGACTTGAATAATTTTACATAAACCTTGGGTAACACCTACAGAAGCCACATGTCGCGGAAGAGGAGAAAGAAATATATATCCATTGCATATAAGCTGTGATTTATTCATATTTTGTGATAGGAAAAGAAGTCATTAAATAGTTAACGATTTATAAGATTTGTTTATTTTCACATATTAAGGGGCTGGACCTGGGGAAACCTAAAAATTTCCACTCGTTTAATTTTTAAAAAAAAATATTTTCAGTATTAAAACTACACATGTTTATGTCGACTTAAAAAAGCAATTTTCAACAATTTTTACCGTCCTGATTTATGTGTAGCGGTCATCAAAGATACCATGTTTCCTCATATTATTTGGTCTGTTCGGGACTTGATTGTGATGTATAAATTTGGCTTTAATTAAATTTGTATTTGATTTATAATTATTTCAAATGCAAAATTCTATAGTTTAGACATATATGAAAGTAAGCATAAATAATGATAGTGCATTTTACTAGTTTGAACTGAAATACATGGATTTTCTGAACAGGATAGGCTGAAATTTTTACTCTAGTTTAATCAATATCAAACACTTCTTGTAAAAATTTTTGTCGTTTAATTTTCACCAAAAACTGAGAAAAGAAAGAAAACTATTATATGTATGATATATTAAAATTTTAGAAAATTCTACCCTCCCAATATTTCTTAAATTAGAATAAAGTGGGTAAAAATCAATAGAATTTCTGAATCTGTGCTATAAATTACCTCCCTTGCAAGGAATCTGACTTTTACATATTTTCATTATCTTTGGATATCATTGCAAAATTGTAGAGTAAAATGCACTTATTATATATAACTGGATGTCAGCTGTTTTTATGACAAAATGAATATTTATTCGCTGTGTGAAAAAAACTTTTCCAAATTGAAAATTTTGATGTTACCTTTTTTAATTGATTTTATTTGTTTGTGTAAGTAATGAAAAAAGTAAAAAAACAGAGTTATATCCTCATACCCCAGGTCTACCCCGTAAATGGACTTTCTTTGCCATTGTTGGGACGGTCGGTTAGCTCGACAATTTACCCATTTTCTATCTTCCATTACAGAAGAAGAAAAATATGACTTAAACAAAACTTCTAGCCTTAATTCCACTATTATCGTCTTACCGGATATATATATTTTGTCTGATTATACCCACAATGCATCTGATTACAGCGGTCACAGTCTCGGGCTACATAAATCACATCGAAACCATCGAAAAAATTGTCTACCGCAATGGTCCCGATTTCCTACAGGTAAAGTACGCTGAAAATTCAACATAGCAATTTAATTGCAAAAGTATCACTTAGGGATCACAAAAGGATCACAAAAATAGTTATGATCGTTGATCACAAGAATTTTGTGATCAATGATCGCAAAAGTGCAGGTGTTGTGATCAATGATTGTAGGAGACACGATTAAGGATCATAAGCTTTGTGATCAAGGATCACAGGAGTTGTGATCAAGGATCACAGGAGTTGTGATCAAGGATCCCCGACATTGCAATCAAGGATCACATGCATTGTGATCAGGAATTGCAAGTGTTGTAATATTTATGACTTTTCTCAAGTGTAGTTGAAAAAATATAGAATTTAACGATGCAAATTATATGATATTTCCCCACCATGTTTTCTTTTAATCAAAAGTAATCGGGAGCTACATTATATGTGCATTACCCATCTTCGTAAAGCTATATTTGCAGTAATGTCCAGTTAGAGATAAAATTGTTTTTTTAATATGGATTTATACGAAATTGAATTGTTTTTTTTTTCTCTTTTTGTATTGATGGATTTATAGGAAATAACTAAATACCGAAGTTACTGTGAATTTTGATTCTGCATAGGAAAATATGATTGGTTTGATCAATAAATTTGTTTTTATTATATCCATTGCTATCCGGGACAAATGAAACAACGGCAGTAGAATACCAAAGGAACAAAGGAGTGAAATTCACAAAAATCGAAGTCCAAAGACGGGGCAAAAACAAGAACACAGAAAACAATGACGTTAGACACAAAAACAATGACGTTAGACAGATACAAAGCACAGAAACAGAAATTACAACATTCAGAACAAAGGCACTCACAGTGTGAACTCAAGTGAAACTGAGAGTGACATCAGGTGCTCCGGAAGGGTAAGCATGTCCTGCTCTGTTAACAGCACCCGCAACACAGTAAGTGAGGAAAATAGGTTTTCGAAAGACCTGTTAGGTAGCTGATCGGTTATTGTCATTTGCTAATTATTGTCATTTGCTAACCTTGAGACAAAACCAATTATAAATCATGGTACGTGTTACTTCTCTAATCCTCAAATAGTACCAAGTTAAATTTTGAAAAGTTTTTGTAAACCAATTAATTATATGGCTCTCTTACTGTTCAAGAGATAAATTTATTTCTTTTTCGTTATTTCATTATTTATTTTTTTTTTGGTAAGTATTATTATTTTTAGATAAATTTTTGATATAGCGGAGCCGCTGCTTGGTCTTAATCGAAATTGGTATAAGACAGAATGTCTAAATTTTACAAAACAATAAGTAAATGAAATTTATCACTAAATATACCTTGCATTTAGGTACAACATGTGCCGGTTGTTACTGCTTTAATGTACAGACAACGTCAAAGATTTTTTACCTGAGCAGTGCGATACCGCATTTAATAATAAAAAAAGGTTGTTCAAAATTTTCATCCATTCTTTATTTCCACTGAAACTTTATACTTTATGTAACATTTATTTATTGTTTTTCTAGATTCAAATCTTTAGATTGTCAAATTTTTGTCGCCTTGTCGCGTATAATAGAATATTTTGCAATTAACCTAAATTATTTACTTTTACTCCTGTCATTATCTTGCAGTAATGGGAAGTAAAAATATAAACAGTTAATAAAATAATCTTTTTCTTCATGGAATGAATTATTTATCACTTATTATCCAAAAACTTAAAATACTGTTGTGATCAAGGATCACAACTTCTTGTGATCAATCATCAAAGCTTTGAGATCAAGGATCACAACTTTGAGATCAAGGATTACAATTGAGAGATTAGGGATCAAAACTTGGGAAAAAAAATCACTGATTGCAATCATTGACTGCAAAAGGATCACCTAGGGATCACAAAATCTGCCAACTTGAAATTTCAGAGTACTGTATTTCAGGAGAAATGGTGGGCTAAACCGGTTTAATATCGTGCTTTATGTCCCCATCCATTGCGATAATGTTCGTTTGAAACTTAAACAGCAGTTGCTATGGACAGGTTGTAAGAGGTTGTGAAAGATCTGTTGGATGGTTGATTAGTTAATATCATTTTCTGACCCTAAAACAAAACCAATTAAAATCCATGGTACATTTTACTTTTTTAACCCTCAAACAAAACCAATGTAAAAAGAGAAAGCTTTGTAATTTTGATCCGATAAATTTATTTCACAGAGGTATTGCAAAAGCAACCATTTGAAAAAAAAAATTGTAAAGCCAATAACGTACTATTCACAACCAATGCACGGTGTAGGTTAGCTATCATTATTTGCTTGTAATTAAAATTCAGTGTCCTACTTCATTGGCAATCAAAATGTTACTAAGTCCATGCAATTTTGCAAGGAAAAAAACGTTTACAGAGTAAATATGGCAGTTGATATCAGATCAAACCGGCTTCAAATATTGAGTAGAAAGTATCAGTATCAGTATAATATACGTAGAGTTAATTAATATTTTATTTAATTAGGTTATGAAAAGTGTACTCATGGATGGTTTTACTTTTATTGTAATGTTGGTAAATGTTGTAAGAGAAACGGAGCCTGGTATTGTGAACGTTACTTATCAACTGCTAACTGTGATTCCTATGCCAGGTAAGTCATAAGCAAATTGGTACATGAAATGTATACTATCAGTAATTTACTTTACGAGTATATAACTTTATGTTATTGTAACATTGTTTTGCATTGAGTGTCGCAACATGAGATGCGACTCAAACTGAAATTTGAATAAAAACATATTACTAAAAGTGTTTTACAACAGGGTTACAGATTTCATAAGTTGTTGAATACATTTAAGAAGTTTTATTATAGATATGAACATTTGATATCTAAATATGGTGTCACTCGTAAACAGCTTATTACTAAGGGCATTTCTAATCCTCGTTTTTACGGAAATGTTGTTAAAAAATGCCAGAAATTGATTAAAAATCCAGAAACGCTGGGACGTAACTTACATTCATTACGTAATAGGGGATATCGACAAGATATACTGCTTGCATCCGTTAAATTAGCTCTACGACCTAATGACCTTTTGCACACACACTGGCCTTTCACTGATACTGCCGATGTCTACTGAAATTTATGATTCTTGACCAAACCCTTCGAGAAGTTTTGAGTTTGATTTTTCTTCCGTAGTGCGAAAGTGTTCTACCAGCAAATTAGGCTGCTTGAGCTAGCCGGCCGTTTAGCGGCGAGCACCTCTTGACCCATCTTTCAAAATTCCGTATTGTTTTTTTTTCTTTCCTTTCAAGATTGTGGTCATGGAGTTAGTAGTCTACCTGTATTGGGTTTATTCGTATGTTTATTACACTATAGGGAAACGGGACAGATAAAGGGGAGGTTTGGGTGCCCATAAACTGGTTTAACCCTAACGCTGGCTTTTGCTAGTGGCGGTACCAAGTCCGGCTGTCCCGAGTTCCTATTGTTTTCTACGTTTGTCTCTTTTCTTATTCGTGTTTTTCTTGTGTAGTTCCATGACAGATTGTGGCATGTAATTATAATTTTCAGCCATTGTAGGTGTTTTCTGTTATCCATTTTTTTACATTTATTACTTATGTCATTATTCTTTATCTTTCAGACAAGATTTCAGAACTAGAATATTTTCTGACTGATTGATATATCAGTTACTCTGAATGTTTTGCGTATTCTGTTTGCCTTAATTAAGTTTAGACTAAAAATATATATCATCCTTAACCTTCATTCAATATAGAGTAAAACATTACAAATGTGTAAGAGTTTTCATCCTTAACAGTTCTAGAAAAAGGAAGAATGTTTTTCAGTCTTTAATCAGTCATGTTCTGTCACATGTACACATTTTCATTTTTGTTTTGTTTATTTCCTGTGTGTTTTTCCTTTTTGTACGATGTTATTGTTGACGATATCTCTCATTCTAAGTTTGTCACTTCCGTATCTCCACATCTATAGGTATAATACTTTATTTGTTGTTTTCATTCAATTTTCGAGATTTTTGGAAAAACCGTTGCTTCGTTGGTTCCCGAATTCGTTGTTTCGTGATGGTTCCATTGCGAAAATTGGTATTCTCCTGGGTTTTGTATTCCGTTGTTTTAGTTAACCACGATATCCATGAAAATTAGAACCCCAAAGAAAAAAGTATTTTCACGGTATATTTTTGCCATTTGAAGATAAGTTTATGGTCTTTTCAGTATCCAATTGAACAGTGAGATTACTGATTTTTACATTTCATTGATTGTTTGGATTCTAATGTAGTGACAAGATCAGTATTACAATTAGAGTAATATTTTTCTTTATAATTTCTTGACAGAACTAGGTGGAGAATCAAATCACATGTATATGTTTAATTAATTCCATGACAATATTTCTAAGGGGACGACCATTTGATTTTCAGGGGAAAGGCTTGGGTGCTTTTGTGAATAAATAATTTGATCTTGATGCCAGTGTAAATAAATATTTTTATCCTACTTATCGTGTATTAAATAATATTACTTTGATTTGAAGAATAATTTTTTGTTGCAAATGGAAATGAATGTTCTGAGGTGACATTGATGAAAATGAATAATTTGCTCGAGATTTTAATGAAAATAAATGAATTTTCTAGGCAAAATCGCCCAAGCCCTCCCCCGAAAATCAAATTGTCATCCCCTAAGAGTGACGGTAGAAATAAGTATTGACATAATGATTTGTCTGTCATACATCTGATTTATTGTTTTGTTTATTAATAACAACAAATCTGATGTCTAGGGATATTATACATGTATAATGATGTAAAAGCTGAAAAAAAAAAATAAATAAAAAGAAAAGTTAAGGTTAAAATTGAATACAAAATAAGAAATGAACAAATAAAAAGAAATAAATAAATTATAATTAAACTTAATATCAAAGTTAACAATTTTAATGAAATGAAGTAGAAGTAGAATAATAGATAATTCTTGGGAAATCAATTAGATATACTCAATTTAAATATAGTAGACTAAAGAACAGTGTGACAGGACAAATTGACCTTGAGGTAAATACATGTAAATTGTAGAAAAAACTTTTATCCTTTTAAGTTAATTTAGATCCATTAAAGAACGAGCTTATGGCAGATATAAGAAATTTATCTGTAAATGTTAATTAAAAAAATAAACATTAGGGAAGCTTACTATTGTTGAATAGGGGTTAAGCAGGAAATTGCAATTACAGAGTAAATTAAATTAAGCGTCTACCTTAATGGACAAACGGGTATAAATATCTGTGCTCGATTTATTGTCTTCAAAATGAACTGTAGGCAATAAACGATGTACAGATAGAGTTTGTTCCATTTTAAGGTTAGTAAATATTCCGGCATTTAAAAGTAAAGATTTTGTTTCTATTTTGTAATTAGTAAATTAAATTTCATTTCAAATTCTGAAATTGACATGGTAACTTAAGATTGTTTTTAAACTTCAAACTTTAATTTTGTTATTCATGATTGATTAGAAAACAACATTAGAAATATGAATAAATAATAAAGATGTTTATAATTTTGCGTACATAAGAAATAAGATTTAAAAGTGTATTTCATGTTAATTTAAATAACAATAATTTATTAGAAAAGAAGCCATATCAATTACGGAAAAGATGAAAATAAAAGTTACAATATAAATTTATTAGATAATCATTTAAACTCAAATACGCTGCTCAAAATTTGGTACGGGAATAAATGCGGGTTTGTTGTTATTTGTTTTAGGTTAATTATTTATAATTTGGGATGATAAATTTTTAATATTGTATTTCTATAAATTTGAATATTTTATGTAAATAATAAAAAAAAATGACCTGTAGGCAATAAACGATGTACAGATAGAGTTTGTTCCATTTTAAGGTCCCAACATGCCGAGTCAGGGCGAGCTCAAATAACACCTGAAATGAGGTACGCAAACTAAGAGCTAGATTCCCTACACAGAAGTACATCAGAAGTTAGATAAGTCCCCTGACATAAAGAAATTAACATCAGTGTATCGGAGAAATGAACATGAGAAACAAACATCCCCGAAACACGGCATAATATTTTCCCCGAAACACGGCATAATATTTTCCCCGAAACACGGCATAATATTTTGGTGGAGTTAAATGGACTGATTGCGGTACCTGAACAAGACGGACGTCGGCGTGATAACATCAAGAAGAACTGAATGAAGAACACCAAGCGGGACTAGACGGGAAAGAAAACATGGCCCAACAACAAGGTAATGTACATTTTTATAATAATTTGTTAACACCTCCTGTGTACAATGGGTCGGGTAATCCATTAAACTGGTTACTATACTTTATAAAATGGATCAAAATCAATAATATTTCAAATGAAAACGCGTGTCATTATTTACCGTTTTATTTGAAAGGATCCGCTAAAGTTTGGTTTGAAGGGTTGCATGAAAACATCCAAGAAAATACAGTTGATTTAGAAAATGAGTTTGTAGAGCGATTTGCGAAAAATAAAGATGATATAGAGTTAGAAATTAGGCAGACTGAAAATGAAAGTGCTTTAGAATTTTTAGATAGAGTAAGAAATTTTGCAAAAGAAGTGCCGTTACCTGAAAATTTAGAATTTTACTTTGCAAACAGAGGATTTTTACAAAAATTGAAAACAAGCATATTAATGTGTAATCCTAAAAATTTAAAACAGCTAAGAGAAGCTGCAATAATTGCAGAAAGAATTGTGAAAGATAAAGAATCTTGTATAAAATCGGAAAATGTAAAAAATCAAAATCTTTGTGAAGATAAATTAATCAAAGTTAATGGACTATAAATTTGATTGAATCAAAAATAAAAGAAAATAAAGGGAAACACGATCGTAGCAATACGCAATTTTCCAAATATCAAAACAATTCTTGCAAGTTTTGTGGAAATTGGTTTTGTTACAAGAAAGAGTCGTGTAAAGCCAAAAACAAAGAATGCTTTAAATGCAGAAAGATAGGACATGTTGCAAAAGCATGCTTCAAAATAATCAGGAGAAATAGCTCAAATGAGCACGTAAGCAGAAATAATAAAGTAAATGTACATGTATATAGTATCTGCAATAGAGGAAAGAGTAACTTGAACAGGGATAATAGAATAAATAGGAACTTAAACAGAAATAGTAGGAAAAAGTATAACATATATAAAGATGAAAGAATAAATTGTAACTTGAATAAAGTTGAAAGAATATAATGTAACTTGAACGGAGATAATGGAATAAAAAGTAAGTTGAACAAAGAAAATAAATTCAACAGTAACTTGAACAAAGATGATGAGTCAAACTTGGATAAAAGTAATAGAATAAACAGGAGAATGAATAGAAATGATAAAGTAAATATAAATTCATACTCAAATAACAGAGTAAATAGAAAATTTGAAAGAAATAATAATTAGAATAGATACAAGATAGTAAATAGAGAAATAAATGAAAGTGATAGGGTAAATAGAGACAAAAGTCAATATAGGCAAAGAAGAATAACAGGTACAAATAAGCAAAATAAAGAGAAATTCCAAATGCGTGTAAACCTTATGACAAATATGGAAGGAAATACAGTAAAAGTTAACATTCTAGGGCATCAAATTAAAGGTCTAGTAGACACAGGTGCTGCAGTGTCATGCATTTCGGGATATTTATTTGATAAACTTGATAAGAATAAAGCAAAGGTTAAAATTTCAAAAGTAAATAGTATATATGGAGTAGGCGGTGAAAAAATAAGAGTAAAAAAAAGGCCAAGTCAAACTTCCTATAAAATTTAATGATGGTACAACCATTTATCAGCCCCTTCTTGTAATTGACAATACTCAATACTCCTTAATCTTAGGGAATGATTTCTTAGGAGATAATAAAGCAGATATCAACTATGCTACAAAAACTCTTTATTTGCATGATGGACTAGCACAGGTAGCACTCATAAGCACAAGTCAAAATGAGGCTAGAATTGAGAAATATACTGAACTTCCGGCAAAGAAAATGTCTCTGATTACAGTCAAAATTCCAACACGTTTTTCGGGTAAACACATACTTTTGGAACCAAGTTCTGAGTTAATAGATAAATGTGCGCTTGGTGCTGCTTGTCTAGTCACATGTATAAATAACAAGGCTGTAATGCAAGTAATCAATCCAAATGAAGAAAAGGTCATACTAAAGAGAAATGCAATTGTTGCCTTTATTTCTGAAATAGATAAAGATGCCGTTCAAGATTGGTCTGAAAACCTAAATGAAACTAAGATCCGTGTGAATAACATTGAAAAATCACGAAAACTTAAACAACAAGATTTGAACATAGATCTGTCAAAGTCAGACTTAACTGATGAACAGAAACAAAAATTAAGAAAATTTGTAAATAAAAACAGAAGTTTTTTCGTGACAGATCTATCGGAAATTGGTTGCACAAATGCCCATTATCAGGAAATTGACACCGGAGACAGTCCTCCAGTTACTTTGCCTCCACATAGAGCTGCTCCGCATATTAAAAAGGAAATTGAAAAGCAAATTGAGGAAATGTTAAAATACCAAATAATTGAACCTTCGAACTCTATTTGGCATAGCCCAATTTGTTTAATAAAGAAACCTGATAATTCATGGCGTTTTTGCTGTGATTACAGAAAACTTAACTTACAAACAACTCCTCTAAGCTTTCCAATCCCAAATTTAAATGATGTTTTTGACACTCTAGGTGAAATGAAACCGTAAATATTCACTTCAATAGATCTTTCTTCTTCCTTCTGGCAAATACCTTTAAACCCCAATTCTAAACACAAGGCTGCTTTTGTTACACATTCTGGAATCTATGAATGGAATAGAATGCCATATGGACTTCGTAACAGCAGTATAGCATTCTCACAAGTGATGTCACAAGTTCTGAGAGGCTTACATTGGAAATCTGTTCTGGCATATATTGATGACATCCTTATTTTCAGTAAAAATTTTGAAGAACATTTAAGTCACCTTGATGAAGTTTTTGCTAGGCTTAGAAAAGCCAATTTTTCACTTAATCCTGAAAAGTGTCATTTTGCTGTGAAAGAAGTAAATATTTAGGGCACATTTTATCCAAAAATGGTGTCAAAGTGGATAACTCTAAAATAGAAATTGTCAAAAACTACCCAGTTCCTAAAAATCAGCGTGAAATTAGGGGATACTTAGGCTTATGCAATTACTATAGGAAAAATGTAAAAGACTATGCCAAAATCGCAGTTCCTTTGAATAACTTGCTCCAAAAAGAAAGACTTTATTTGGACAGAAGAATGCCAAAATGCCTTTGAAACCCTCAAAGATAAATTGACAACTGCCCCCGTTTTAGCTTTCCCTGACATGTCTAAACCGTTTATACTAACATGTGACGCCTCGGGTTCAGCAATAGGGTACATTCTTGGTCAGTTGGACGAAAATAACAAAGAAAGGGTGATTTCGTACAATGGTCGGGCGCTGCGAAACAATGAATTAAATTGGACCATCACAGAAAAAGAATGTTTAGCAGTTATAGAGGGTATTACTAAAAACAAGGTGTACCTTTCACATGCAAAATTTAAAGTCATAACATACCATCAAGCTTTGGTTTGGCTACACAAATCAAAAGACAAGATTTCAAGACTAGGCAGATGGGCTCTTGAGCTTCAGAATTATAATTTTGAAATAATATACAAAGAAGGCAAAAAGAATCAAAACGCCGATGCTTTGTCTCGAACTGATTATAATTCTTTGATAGCCAATAAAAGTGAAGCTATCGAAAATGAGATTTATCCAAAATTAACTGTTAACAATTGTGAAGTTGCAAGCAAAACAGAAATGACTTTCGAATATGTAAATGAAAAACAAATGGTTGCAAATATTGAACAAAATGCTACAGATTTAGATGATGTGCCAAAAATTTGTAAATTGCAAAGAGAATGTGATGAACTGGTAGACTTAATCAAATATCTAGAAACGGGTGAATTACCCGAAGACAACAAAAAGGAACATATTTTATGAACGAGACCATTACAGGTTAGGTAAATCTGGTGAATTGATTCATTTGCATAGATCTAGAACAAAAGGTGTACCTAAGGAGGAAAGTATGATAGAACAACTAGTTTTACCAAAATGTTTACAACAAGATGCATTAATGGCTTATCATGATCAAATGGGTCACCAGGGTGTTAAGCAAACATATGCTGCTTTACATTTAAAATTCTACTGGAATCGAATCTATCAACAAACATACGATTATGTTACATCTTGTGACAAATGTCAAAGGTCAAAACAACCCACACACCACCGACCTGCACCTCTGTTGCCACTCCCTAACGTAGACACATTTGATAGGTGGCATATGGACATTTTGACATGTTTTCCAAAAACAAAAGAGGGTTACCAACATATACTCTTAGTTGTAGACAGCTTCTCAAGATGGTCAGAAGCCTTTCCATTAAAAACACAAGAGGCTACCGAAATAGCAGATATTTTATACAATGAAGTTTTCACTAGATTTGGTGCTCCGAAATCTCTCATTAGTGATAGAGGTCAAAATTTCGTTAGTAAACTTGTACAAGCACTTTGCGAGTTATTTGAAGTTAAAAGGTATACAACTAGTTCGTATCATCCGCAGACAAATTCAACTTGTGAAAGAATGAATCGTACAATTGCACAAACGTTACGTACAAAAGTTGAAAAAGATCAGTCAAATTGGCACAAACTAATACCAAGTGTTATGATGCCATTACGTATGTCTACAAATACTGAGTCAACTGGTTATTCTCCATTTCACATGTTGTTCGGCAAGGAGATGAACTTACCCTTTGATATTTCAGTACAACCTGTTGAGGGTATGGGTAAAACTGCTAAAGAGCACATTGAAACTTTAATAGAAAAGTTAAAAGTTGTAAAAGATATTGCAAAATCATCCGTAGAAAAATCACAAGATAAATCTATGACTAGGTATGATAAAAAAGCTGAAGCTCCAAAATTCAGAAATGGTGATTATGTTTTATTACAGTCTATGAAAGTTCCAAAAGGACTTTCGCCAAAACTACATCCAAAATGGGATGGACCTTTTTACATTATAAATGTTAGACAAAATAACACTTGTAAACTGCGAAGATGTTCTGACCATAAAATTGTAAAATCTAGAATCCACACTAATAGGTTGAAACCATATCATGACCCAAGAAATCATAGAATACCAAAAAGAGATCAAAATACGCAAAATGACATTGAGAATGGTGAAAATAATGCTGAACAAACTTATAATGATGAACAAAATCAAATGAATGATCAAAATGGTGCAAATGAGCAAAATCAAAATGTTGAGCAAAACGAAGATGAGCAAATTGAGGACGAAAATGCATTTCAAGTAGAAAAATTAGTTGCAAAGAAAAAAATAAATGGCAAGAACCACTATAGAGTAAAGTGGGTTGGGTATAAAAAGACAACTTGGGAACCAGAAGAAAATATAGGAGAAGGTCTTTTGGTAGACTTCTATACAAAATAAACAAGAGCAGGAACAAAAAGAAAGAGACCAAACAGTTTGTTTACTAAGCAAAACACAAAAGTAACAAATGAGCAATAAAAGAAGCAAACCTGTGTGAGACACGTAAATCTGAAATATGATAAGCTTTCTTAAGTGATCATTTTATAACATCAACAAATAAATAAGCAATATTGCAATTTTAGACCCTGAGACTGAATTGTCATATCATAATCATAAGAATTTTAAGATTTCTTAAAATTAGTGCTCAGCTGCAGTCGACGGCAGTTACCGTGGTTAAGACTTGCCATTCATCTCCTTTCCAAAATTCTAATAAAAAAGACGTATATATACGTTGGTCAAATACTTAAGAATATGAGTTTTATCATGGATTAGCATGTACTCAAATCCCAGACCCATCATAGATATCGGCATTATGAAACTATAAAATATAAATGGTATGATATGAAATTAAAAAAACATATATGGTCGTGGAAATGAAAGAATTTGCACACATGATATGAAAAAGGGTTTGAACAGAATAACAAGTAAAACAGTAAAAAAAAATGATTTCAACCCGGTTAAAAAAAAAAGTGATGTATTAAATTGATATTAGTAACATTCGTATACTTGCTATGACCAATACACGCAAAATCTAAAAAAAAGATATACTTCACACTATAAGATAGAATATATCATCAGTTAGGTAAAACTTCCAGTCCTTCTTTTGGCGAGACGTTTTCACACAAGAGAATGGGAAATTCGTATAAAAGCATTATACCGTTGAAAGTAAGCAAATATAGATATTTATTACGACGAACTAGTTAATTCACCCGCAAGACGGGGGAATTGAGACAAACAGACATACGCAAATAACGGATAACTAAAAAGGCCACTGTGTTTGAACGCGCTTGCTGCCAGCACATTAAAATTAGTATATATAACTTTGACATTTTAATAAAACTATTAGAGAACTATTTGATATCTTTGAAATTCTAAACTTAAAATTGTTTTGAAAACATAAAAATCTTTCCTGGATAAATTTGACCTGTTTTTTGTAAGCTCATTTATATCAGGTTACATGTTTTATTGTTTAATGCAAACTTGAAAAACTCAGCAAAAGAAAATCTATAATATTTTAAAATGTTCGTAAATCGATACGTCAAGGTTCACAGTTGAGGCCCTTGACTCCTGAAAGATATGCTGTTTCATATCGTAGTAATGAAAAAGTATTGGTGAAAACAAAATAAACAAGAATGAAATTAATAAGTCTAATAAGAAGTATTGAAACTAAATAGTTGAACAATGTATATACATAAGTATGTATTTATCGATGATGTAAGGCTTGTGAAATATATTCGAAAAACCATTAAATCCAAAACCAAAGAGATACTGAACTGCATAACATGGACTTTGTCACTTATAAACACGAATATAGATATCTGCAGGTGTTAATGATACAACTATCTTAAGGTGGGCAGGTAATGTTACGCTTTCACGATGCAGAGATAAACCAATGCCTTGTGAAGTGTGTGACATGTAAAAGCCTGGTCGAAACTAGACTATTTGTATTTGTTAACATTCTGTCATAATTCAATAAATGAATGATGAAAAGTAACAAAATATAATTAGTTTATGTAATTATCTGATCGTTGATCAGATAATTACAATTGATCGTTTCAATTAAATTCAAATAAAAATATCGTAATGATCAGCTAAACAAAAGCAAACACGAGTAAAAAGCAAAACTGAAATGTGAAATCTGTATATTATTGTTGTATCTAACTGCTTCTTTTTCATTTCATGTACTATCAATGATGGAGTTCTACTGAAATCTCGGACAAACTTTTGGTGAAAAGAACGATTAACAAAACAGACACAGACAAAGACAACGCGAAGAAGACAAAGACACGGACAAACCGGAAACAGGAAGACGTACTCAATCCAAGAGAAATTTTGTGACCTAAAAGAAAAAAAAACACTCGGATAACACAAAAGCTTTGAAAAACGAGGAGAGTTTTCAAATATCATTTAATGAATGCTTATGAAATGGACTAAGACAATAAACAGAGAAGACGTGAATCAATTTTGATCACAGGAGAAACATTATCAAGTGGTTTTATTCATCAATGGATTAAGAAGATTCAAAGTGACCTTGACAATACATATTAGAAATAATGATATTATAATTTTAATTTTTGGGGACAAAACTTTTGAAGCAGCGGGGTAATATAATGATGTAAAAGTTGAAAAAAAATTAAATAAATAAAAAGAAAAGTTAAGGTTAAAATTGAATACAAAATAAGAAATGAACAAATAAAAAGACATAAATAAATTATAATTAAACTTAATATCAAAGTTAACAATTTTAATGAAATGAAGTAGAAGTAGAATAATAGATAATTCTTGGGAAATCAATTAGATATACTCAATTTAAATATAGTAGACTAAAGAACAGTGTGACAGGACAAATTGACCTTGAGGTAAATACATGTAAATTGTAGAAAAAAACTTTTATCCTTTTAAGTTAATTTAGATCCATTAAAGAACGAGCTTATGGCAGATATTAGGAAATTTATCTGTAAATGTTAATTAAAAAAATAAACATTAGGGAAGCTTACTATTGTTGAATAGGGATTAAGCAGGAAATTGCAATTACAGAGTAAATTAGATTAAGCGTCTACCTTAATGGACAAACGGGTATAAATATCTGTCCTCGATTTATTGTCTTCAAAATGAACTGTAGGCAATAAACGATGTACAGATAGAGTTTGTTCCATTTTAAGGTTAGTAAATGTTCCGGCATTTAAAAGTAAAGATTTTGTTTCTTTTTTGTAATTAGTAAATTAAATTTCATTTCAAATTCTGAAATTGACATGGTAACTTAAGATTGTTTTTAAACTTAAAACTTTAATTTTGTTATTCATGATTGATTAGAAAACAACATTAGGAATATGAATAAATAATAAAGATGTTTATAATTTTCCGTACATAAGAAATAAGATTTAAAAGTGTATTTCATGTTAATTTAAATAACAATAATTTATTAGAAAAGAAGCCATATCAATTACGGAAAAGATGAAAATAAAAGTTACAATATAAATTTATTAGATAATCATTTAAACTCAAATACGCTGCTCAAAATTTGGTACGGGAATAAATGCGGGTTTGTTGTTATTTGTTTTAGGTTAATTATTTATAATTTGGGATGATAAATTATTAATATTGTATTTCTATAAATTTGAATATTTTATGTAAATAATAAAAAAAATGAACTGTAGGCAATAAACGATGTACAGATAGAATTTGTTCCATTTTAAGGTCCCAACATGCCGAGTCCGGGCGAGCTCAAATAACACCTGAAATGAGCTACGCAAACTAAGAGCTAGATTCCCTACACAGAAGTACATCAGAAGTTAGATAAGTTCCCTGACATAAAGAAATTTACATCAGTGTATCGGAGAAATGAACGTGAGAAACAAACATCCCCGAAACACGGCATAAAATTTTTCCCGAAACACGGCATAATACATGCACTATAAGTTATAAGATCGCTAATACAAGTTGCTTGACCAGTATAATGGAACAGTCTAACAACTTGCACCTGACATGTTTACATTTGATATTTAGTTATTTGAATAGATTCAACATTGGGTCGTTCCTTTTAAACTATCAAATTTTTCTTGTTTCTTGCTCTGATTTGACTTTGTACATATCATTTCTAACATGCATATTAGAAGGAACTTGTCCTGTCGACACACAAGGTCTAAGTCCTTAAAGAGTTCATGTGGACATAGTTATTTAGTTCCTCTAAATCGAATGTTAGTACACTAAGTTTTCTGGTACATGTGCTTTAAAAATTAGATAAAATAGGTCTTCTGTCAATTTTGAATTTGCCATAATAAGAAAATTTGTTGAACATCACATTGACCTTATATTGAAATACTTCCCAAAGAGGTTCACGAACTTATTTAGCTAAACCATTTGATCGTTATAGAACGACAACAACCAGATCTACGCCGAATTTTTGGACAACAACAAAGAAACCATTTATTAAAGAAGGAAGAAATACATCACCAGAGTCGAATGCAAGTAAAAATGTGTACGTATCATAATATTAGAAACACATGGAATTATGATTGTGATTTAATCGTTAAGGACCGCAGAATTAACATTGATTTACTGAAAAAAAAATTGAAAAAAAAACAAATATTTTTTGTCAAACACCTACTCAGCAACACAATATAAGAAGTATGTATTCAAAATAACGTGAAATTGCAAAATGCAATTTCGATAACTTAAGCAAATGAATACAAAGCAGAAAGGGGAAAAGAAAAGATCCCTAATTTAAACAAATTGATAAAGGTTAAACGAAACGGAAATGTCTCCATTTTGTGCAAACAATGCATATTGAATCACAGGCATCTGAATATATATTAATGTAAATCTGTGTTAATTACTGTCCAGATACCTGTCAAAAGTGTGTGCCTCCTGTCCCCATATGCACTTAAATCTACCATTATTTATATTAAAAACTGAGGAGATACATCATGATGAGCATGGGTATTCGCCAACAATACAAGTCTTGGGGCGGTAAAAATACCCGAGCGTGAAAGGCACGGGAAATTAAGACCCAAGACTTGTGTCTAACAATGTCTCTATCATAGCGCATAGATGACTCCGGGAAAAATACCACGGTGCAGGGTATTTGCAAAAATACAATGGCTATTAACCAATCAGAATGCAGCTTACTTATATTTACATAAGGTGTAATTATGTTGTTAAACTCTCTCTATACATGCAATTCCATCTACTGTACATTATTTTGGATCTCAATATGGAAATTTTGTTTTTGCTGAAAGCATGCAAAATCTTGCATTACTATAGAACGCATAGACGACATTACCGAAGGACACATAGAGGTCAACAGTTTTGACACAGGAATTAAAATTTCAGGACAATCAAATATTGACGGCGCCTGCATGTTAATCAAAAAAGATTCGGACTACATGAACACTTTTAATGATTGATGTTGGTTTTATTTCCAATAGATTATTGAAACTGCTATGTTTCAGCATTTATTGTAATAATTCAAGAACTGTGTACGATTGCACACAAAACTGTCCCCGAGGGTACTCACCAGCCCAGTAGTCAGTACTTCGGTGCTGACCCGAAAGCCGATTCTATTTGGAACCTTACAATATCTAATTTTTGTAAATTGTGTTGAAATTAAGGAGTATCTACCTCGTACAAAGCTATGTCCTTAGCTGATTATGGCTTTCTGTTTACATCATATTTGGTAATTTGTTCTCTATCAGTTTTTAAACATCTTTGACTTTATGGTCTTCCAAACGTTTAGATTTATCTGCACTGAAGAGACATAGGTTGCCGAAATGCGCATATGCATAATCAAAATTTACAGTAACTTCGGTCTCTATTTATTTGTTACCGCCGGGTCGATACCTCTGCTGGTGGACTGTTAGTTCCCGAGGGTATTCACCAGCCCAGTAGTCAGTACTTTGGTGCTGACCCGGAAGCCGATTCTATATTGGAACCTTACAATATCTATTTTTTGTAAATTTTGTTGAAACTAAGGAGTATCTCCCTCGTGAAAAGCTCTGTCCTTAGCTGATTTTGGCTTTCTATCTAGTTCATATTAGGTAATTTGTTCTCTATCAGTTTTTAAACATCTTTGACTTTATGGTCTTCCAAACGTTTAAATTTTATCTGCATTGAAGAGACATACGTTGTCGAAATGCACATATGCAGAATCAAAATTCACAGTAACTTCGGTATTTATTTATTAGGAATACCTATTTCTTTATTCTTTTAATTGTTTTGATTCACTTTTCAGTTTCAAAATAGTCCAAATTGAAATGATTTGTTATATCTTACTACTGGAATAAAATCTTTATATTGTTAAATATACATTTTACATTGATGTAATTATTCCGGGGGAAGTTAAAGTTAATGTAGTATTAAAGTTGGAGAAATTTCTGTGTAAAGTTGAAAAATAGAAAAAAAATAATACAGATTTATACGCGTTACAAATTCTTATGATTTCAAAATTGTTGGTCGTAACGATTTTTAATGGCAAGACTTTATAAAACAGACTTCAAATGTCCGAGCCTGTTATAACTATAGAGGGAAATATTATTGTATAATCAATGAAGGGATATGGAGTAAATGCACATGAGACAAAGTGCCTACAAACTCATGACAACACCAAGCCATGGAACACCGCTTTTATTGTTGTTCTTCATCTTTAAGTTACCACGAGGCCATAAACAACGAGCTTTGCTCATACCTCACAGAGGATAACTAGAAGTATTGAAAATAATCTATTTTAATAGTATAATGTATATTTAAACAAAAGTTGAAAGAAAATATTTTAGTCAGTATTATGTGTTTATACCCAAACAGGGTGCTTCCTGTAGTTTTGGGTGTTGGAATACTAGCAGGCGGTGTTTTAGTGATCACAGTAGCTATCTGTTTATGTAGAAACCGAAAATTGCACAAGTCCCCAGGAATGTCAACCAACGGAACTACTCCTACAGCATCAACAAATAGGTCACCTGCAGGTATATCAACATCAATGGTACCATCTGGAGTTACTTGTGCCCCAAGTAACACTATTTATTATACACCAGGTAAACTATTATACTACTTTATCATCCTTTCCTATGTTTAAATCAGCCCGCAAAAGCCATTTCCGATTGACCCGGATATATCAGAGGTAGACCTGGATATATCAAGCGATTCTTCCAACGTTTCAAATACAAAAACTCTTATTCAAGTCTTCACACGAAATAAAACGAATGAAAATAAACATCTACTGCATTTGGTCTTTCCGATAAAGTATTAAAAAAAGTCATGATTACATAAATAGATAAACTAGACGTCAGAAAATTGTAGAAACTGGGTCGTTGATATATCCTGCAGAGCTCTGACGTTTTCACATTATGACGTTATAAAAGCTCCAAGGAACGATAGAATATCGTAACAACCAAAGGTTGCTGCAACATTTACAAATCGACATTTTTTCGAGTAGTTCGGTCAAAATATTCATCCAGTTACAAAACTTTTGCCAATAAAATGATAAAAAAACTACGAAACATATTTTTGAAGCTGAAAATTGCTGAAAAGGCGAAAGTTAAATGTTTATCGAATTTCGCGCGCTGCATTGGGAGAATTTGAAACCTCACTACAATAAATACAGATCTAAAATACAAAATAAATGATGATAAAACAAGTTATCGTTCTTTTGACAGATGAAACATTGTAAAATATCATCCCGCTCGCCAGAGCTGTGCTTCATATTCTGGTTCATGGGCTGATATTTTTCGAAACATAGCTGTCAAGAGCCCGAAAACATATACATACTTCTGGTTTTTATTAGCAAAAATATTGTTCAGCTCCTCAACGTTTTCACCGTTACTAAATAAAAACAATGTTTCCTATTTTCAGCATTTGGCATTGCACAATATAACGTTCTCCTTTCAAAATTGATGATGATGCAATACGAAATTTATCTAGAAGTATTTCAATTGAAGTTTTATGTTAGTACGTTTGATATCATAGTCAACGGAAATTATTTCCTTAGCTGTCAGTTACTGCGAGAATATGTCAGGACAATACACGTGTGTATTTTCTTGTACTTAATAGTAATTAAGTTGTATTTTTTCAAATTTGATTTTTACTGTGAGTCTTTTTGTGTATTAATTTTTTAGCTTCAAGATGAAGAACTTGTTAAAAGTATAATAATACATCGTGAAAGTATATAACGATACTTGTGTTAAGAATAATGATACTTGTATTAAGTATAGTGATACTTGACAAAAGTATAACGATACTTGTTAAAAGTATACTGATAGATGAAGATCAACAATAAAAGCGTTGTTCCTTTGCTTGTTTTTTACCATGTATTTGTAGAGACTTTGTCTCATGTGCATTTACTCCATATCCTTTTATTCACCATTCACTACACATAGAGGAGGGTTTTGATGCTAGAAAATGAGTTTTAAACCACCGCAATTTTTGCACCTGTCTCAAGTCAAGAATATCCCCAATTTCATATAAAAATTGAAAATCAATTAAACGGAGGTGGACATCTACATTGTCTGTAAAAGTTTCTTGAAAGTCTACTCAATGATTCAGAGGCGTACAGGAGAAGATATGGGTACGCGCTTGGGTTATAATGACTTAGTCTGTGTTATGCTATGGGAAACGTCACAAGTCAGTTAAATCAAGTCCTGAAATAGGCACACAGCTACACTATGTAACAAAGACTGCGTTTAAGTTGCATGAATATTTTTTTGTCTATTCAGTAAATCAGGAAGAGTAGCGGATAAGACATATGTACCCACTTACAATGTAATGGCTAACTCAAAAATCAATCAAATCTAACTTTTCAATAGGACATGAACATCCTCATTTTGTAATAAAGATAGTGTTAAAGTTTCACGAAAATCTATTCAGTAGCCGTAAGAGATGGGTACCTATTTGTAATGTAATGAGTAAGTCAATGTTTTGTTATGGTAAACGCCTTAAATCAATTAAATCCAATTCTAAAGCACCAACTCCCTGCTTGTATGACGACTATCTTAAGCGTAGCGGTCGGACAATACAGAAGGACGGGGGGTTGGGGGTGGACAAGCATATCAGTATATACCCCATTTTTCAAGCGGGGAGAATAATAATAATGCATAAGGATTTATTTGAAAAAAATACCAACACAGTCATTTAAAATTCAACTTTTAGTATCACCCTTTTTATTTGAATAAATGCGACACGTACTTTTTATATGAATTGATTCATGCTAGCCCAGTTTCTATCGTTATTTACGTTTGTCCCTCGTCTTTTGTTTGTCTTTTTCTAGGGCAGTTTACTTCTGGATTGTGGCAGGCATGCGATTGTAATTGCCGGTGATTGTAGGCGTTTACTGTTAAAGACAGAGAGACATAACAACAAAGTCACATATTCTTTAAAATGAATCACTCAATACCAAATTTACTGTACCTGTGGTTTTTACAACTGGTTATTTCGATAACTTACATCTTCACAGGGCACTTCAAATGGCCAAAACCTTACAGATATTTGAATGCTTTCTTATATGGTACTCATATATTTTGCCTAAGTTGGCGTATTATGAGTAAATGTTTAAATGCCGGACCATTTACTTTTTGCCGTCTTGTTTTAAATATTCATTATTTTATAAGAATACACGTGTAATGAAATTGTGGTGAAAATTTTAACACGTAAATTAATTGGTGCTATAGATCATCACTGAATACAAAATAATATATTAATTTTATTTTTTTTGATGACTGGCAAATTATATGACTTAACGTATATTTGAATTTTCCACTCTAACGTCATAGTTATGAATGGAAACCGTTTTACAAAGTAACACTTCTATGAATGTTGGTTCATGTCAGAATTACGATATTTCTAAAACGATACTTTTTTCTATCATAATACTTGTACGAAGTAAAAGGATACTAGAAAATAGTATATTGATATTTTTTTAAAGAATCATGATACTTCTTACAAGTATCACGATACTTCTTACAAATATCATGATGCTTTTTGTATATTACCATACACTTAATATGTATAATTATAGTTATAGGAATTATAAAGATATTTTTAAAAAGTATAACAATACTAATAAAAAGTAAAGTGATACTTGTTAAAAGTAAAGTGATACTGGTTGAAAGTATAATAATACTTAATAAAATTAAAAGTACATGTGTATACATCTCAAAAGTATATCAATATTTGTTAAAAGTATAATGATACATCTTGAAAGTATAATGATACTATCTGAAGTATAATGATACTGTTTGAAGTTTAATGATACTTGTCAAAAGTATAGTGATACTTGTTATATTTTTAATACGTATCACTATATTACTAACAAGTATCATTATACTTTTAACAAGTATCATTATACTTTTAACAAGTATCGTTATACTTTTAACAAGTATCGTAACGGTTATACTTTTGACAAGTATCATTATACTTAATACAAGTATCATTTTACTTTCAAGATGTATCTTTGCACTGTTAACAAGTATTGCTATACTTTTCGGAAGTATCATTATACTTTAAATAAGTATCATTATGCTTTTAAGAAGTATCATATACTTTTGACAACTATCGTTTTACTATCAGTATACTTTTAACAAGTATCGTTATACTTTTGTCAAGTATCACTATACTAAATACAAGTATCATTATTCTTAACACAAGTATCGTTATATACTTTCAGGATGTATCATTATACTTTTAACAAGTATCGCTATACTTCTCAGAAGTTTCATTATACTTTTAAGAAGGATCATTATACTTTTGGCAACTATCGTTAAACTTTCAATAAGTACCATATTCTTCAAACAAGTATCGTTATACTTTTAAGAAATGTAATTTTACATTTAGCAAGTGCCGTTTTACTTTTAACAACCGTTATTGTACTTCTAATGAGCATTATTATACTTTTAATCTTTTAATAAGATTCACGATACTTTCTTCAAGTGTATTGATAATTCCTCTAAGTATTATTATAAAAAATATAGAGCTGTAATTACAAGAAGCATCAAGATACTTATTAGAAATATCATGATATTTGTGAGATATATCAGGATACATCCAACAAGTATCAACATACTTTTTTTAGTATCCTTATACTTGTAAGTATACAACTGTAGATATGAAAATATCACTGTTATGACATGAACGGCCAATCATACACTTCCTTTATTTATCTTTTCAGGTGTAGCTTATATTCATTCACAAACATGCGGTAGTCATCAGCAACCCATACAACCAATTTCTGCCACTCAATTTAACTCTTTAGATAATGGCATCATGAAATCTGGAAAATGTGATAGTCCGCCGCCAGCATACGATTCGATCGCAAGTGGTGATGGAAATGAAAGTCACACGACATAAAGGAATTAAAACGACAATCCTGTAATAAGCAGTGTTTAAGTTGAAAAATACAACTGGAAATTATTCGCAATTTTTTGTACCCTGTACTTTACATCCAATTTTCCTTCATGTTTTTGTTATATAAGAAAGATAATAAAACAGCAAAACCATAGAGAAATGTTTCTTTTGTTTGATTTACATGTATGTGCGAAACCAATGTACATGTACATGTATGTAGGATTTTGTTAAAACCCGAAAAAAACTGCATCTCAACTATTTCTATATTTTGTTTTATTTAACAAATATATGTTTCAATTTTTCGACATACTAGTTTTTATTTAAAACATAAACTGTTACTAATTTATAAGCTGAGAAATTAAAAACAAGAGGCTCTCAAGAGCCTGTAACGCTAACCTTGGAAAATGCCTTATGATAATCAAAGAGGTAACCAGCCTAATGTTTTGTTGCCATTGGTTCCCATAATGGAAGACGTGTTAACACTATCAACAAGACTGTTTTAACAGGGGCCAACCACATATTTTTACAAGACCTCTGAATGCATAAATCTCATACTATCCTTTGTTCTTTGCTGCTGACAATCTTTGATGTGAAAGGAACATAAACACCACAACCTTTGAGAGAGACCACCCAAGGACTATTGTGACAAAGAATGGATCTAATTAGCAAGTAGTTTCATGAAAATCTTTGAATGTATTTTCCATGAGGTTCTCATGTTAAACTATGTTCCCCTGTAGAAGCTATCTTGGATGAGGTACGAACATGAAAATCACAAGCTTTGCAGGAGACTAACCAAGAATTGTTATGCCTAAGTTTGGTTTCAATTGGCTCAGCTATATCTAAGCAGAAGATCGTTGATTTTTTTCTACATAGGGCCCATTTGTTAAACTATGTTACCATCTGACGGCAATCTTGGATTTAGCATAAACATTGAAATCATAAATATTTAAAGCGACCACCAAAGGACTATTCTGACCAAGTTTGGTCCAATTGGCCCAATGGTTTCAGAGAAGAAGATCTTTGAATGCATTTCCCATAGAGTCAACATCTTAAACTAGGTTAACTTCTGGCAGCTATCTTGGATCAGGTGCGGACAAGCTGGACACAATTTGTTAAGGGGACAATCTAAGGACTATAATGATTAAGTTTTATACCGATTTGCCCATTGGTTTCAGAGAAGGTATTTGAATATATTTATCATTTAGTCCCTATGATCAATTTTGTTCCCTGCAGATGGCCATCTTGGATGGGATTTCAACAAGCCTGGCATTTATTAAAGGGGACCCTCCAAGGACTTTTGTGACCAAGTCTTGTTCCGATTGACCGAGTGGTTTCAGAGAAGACGTTCTTTGAATGCATTACGAACAGGGTCCCTATGTTAGATTATATTCCTGAAAGCGGCAATCAGAGATGAGGTACGAACATAAAAATAAAAAAAAATTGAAGAAAATTACCTGAGGACTATCGTGACCAAGTTTGCTTCCAATTGGACCAGTTGTTTCAGACGAGAAGATTTTTAAATGCATTCTCCTATGTACAACTATATTCCCTGCCTGGGGCCATCTTGGATGAAGTGCGGACAACCCTTCCGGAGCACCTGATGTCACTCTTGTTTTTTGAGAGTTCACACTGTTAATGCTTTGGTTTTTTGTGTTGTATGTGTGGTGTTTGTGTGTTTTGTGGTCACGTGGTGTCTTTGGTCTTCCGTCTTTTGGTGTTCTTGCTTTTGCCTTGTCTCTGGACTTTGATTTGTGTAATTTTGTGCTTTGTTCCTTCGGTATTCTACTGCCGTTGTTTTGAAAGGGACCACCTGAGAACTATTGTTACAAAGTTTGGTTTCAATTGCCACAGTTGTTTCAGAGAAGATCTTTGAATGCATTTCCCATAGGGTCCCTATGTTAAATTATGTTCCAGGCTTAGGGCAATTTTGGATGAGGTGCGGACAAGTCTGACACAATTTTCTAAGGGGATCAGCCAGGGACTATATATTGCTATCAATTTTGGTTCCAGTTGGCCAACAGGCGGAAGAGGAGAAGATCTTTGAATGTATTTCCCATATGATTTCTATTTTTGAAGTATTTTCCAACTTGGACCAGAGAAATTTTGGCGATAAGTGAGGGTGGCGATATATCGAGGGAATAAATTACATAGAAACAATGCAGCTTTTTGAAAAAATTTACCATGAAAATGGTTGGCGATAAGTTGAGGGACTGCCGTTAAAGAGGGGAGGTATAACGAGGGAACATTGTACATACATTCTTATAATCTCGAAATCAATTAAAAATAGGACTCTCCATACTTGGAAAACTTTGTTCTTATCTGATTTTAAAGTAACAAAAGACCATTTGCTTCCAGATAGGTTAAAATATTATATGTAATGTATTCAACAACAGTAATGTACGTAGTTATATCAGAAAATCTCAAGCAAATGTAGTTTACATTTCACAGCATATTTACTACTGTCATGCATGTAATGTATAGAGCATTTCCGTCAACAGATCAAATGTCATCACGATGTGACGTACAGAACACAATGTTTCCATATCAAATATGAAGATAGACATCTTTCAATACATCCCGAATTATAACTGAATCATACCGAATACGCTATACTCACAGTGTATCGTCCGTGCACAGGATATAGGTACCAAGACTGATCAATGATGGTTACCATTTGTGTACATGGATTCAGTTAATAGCTACTAAGTTGCTATACACTGGTTTACACTGGTACCCCCGTACACTAATGGTAGATTCCATTGCAATTTTAAAGGAAACTAGTCTTAGTACCTATATTCTGTGAACGGACGACACACGGTGATACTTGACTCTTCACTTTCAGTTGGTCATGGGTCTCATGTGGAGCAGATCATGCTAAGCCTGTAAAACTCCTGGTTTTTAGTGGAAGCGCACTCTAAATATATTTTCGTTTTTTTTTGGTCTTCGTCAGAAATGCTTATTTTACAGATTTTTCGTGATACAAGTGAAATCTACTGATACTGTAGATATTTTATCTAGGTGATGTATATTCTAGGAAAACTAACACCTTACATAAATTTTAATTGGTTTACCCATGGGTTAGAAAATGGCATTAACCAATCAGCAACAGTACAGATCTTTCAACTCCATATTTTACCTAGCATCATGTGGAGCATATCATGCTTACTTTTCGGAGCACCAGATCACACCCCTGCTTTTAAGTTTGTGTTTTATGTTTTGTGATGTTTGTTTTATGTTTTCTTTGTTTCGTCATCATCTTTAATGTTGTTTCTCTGTGTGTGACTTTTTAACAATTGTTTTTTCCTGTATTCAGGACTATTGTTTTTTAATTTATGAGATTTTGGTTGGTGCTTTAGTATTAATTTTGAGATTAATTTTCGACTTTATACTGGAAACACATTAACTGCCGAACACTTAAAGTTACAGAATCTTTATATCTTGAAACAATCGAATTCTTTCGAATTTAACCATTTTAAAACAACTCTGCATCAAAGAAACCTGACACACATAGAGTTACAAATAAAAAAAACTTTCTACGGAAACCTATATGGACGGACATAGTAATAAATACTGAGTATAAGGGACAGAAATAAGATATGGATTTATTCTTAATTTGTACCAAATGGCAAATTGAAGTAAAATGTTGAATACAAATCGTTACATAATAAAGTATTTCAAGATATATTGCAGCATACTTTACTGCATTGAGAGAAAGAAAATTCTCTTTAAGGATGGTCACTCTCCAGTTTTTGAAACTGTCTCTGACTTTTGGAATTCTCATATTTTATCCTTCATGATGCATTAGAAAATTTTGAATAAATTTTTGACAAAATTTGATACATCTTTATTGTATTTCAAAGGTCGATGCCTTAATGCAAAGTAAATGAAAAATCTAGAGGAGTTCGGTTTCCCGCCAAAATTTCAGGCATTTATATAAAAAACGGGCACACTCAGCTTTCAATATTTTTTGCTTAGAATGGTGAATGATCGATGTTCTAATAAATAAAGATACTACTTTCGAAACTTTGATATTTCGAACTTGAGAAGTGACCATCCTTAAAGCAAAAAAAAAATAAAAAAATAAAAAAATAAAAAAATGAAAAAAAAAAAAATTTTAAAAATCAGATCACATGCTTCCATCTGTTTATGATAAATATATAATTTAATCAAACAGTCAATATCACTTAACGTCAGCTAGTCATTATTACATGTATACAGATAAATTTTTGACAAAACAGGTTACCGTTTAACTGCAATTGTTTCTTGGTTTTTCTCACGTTTCCATTGTCTTTGGTACGTTTTCGGTAACTTTACCTTCCTTTAAAGTCGGCTTTGGTACTAGTATTTGGTTTCAGTCTGCTATTTCCGCTAGGTTTTTAATTCAATGGATATTTGGAATTTCTTCACAATATTTTTCATTTACTTTAAGTTTTTAAGAGACATCGGCAAACGAATACCGAAGCAAGAACGAGGAAAGGGGGAATTCTAAAATCATCAATCTAAAATCACGGCAATTCATATTTAGTTTCTATTTGAACAGTCATCACATTACAACTACAGATATAATATTATAAGTTATCATGCATTGAACCAACTAACATGATTATTTAGATAGTGTCGAAAATGGTTGAACGGCGCGGCTGACGCCTTACCGTTCAACGATTTTCGACACTATCTAAATAATCATGTTAGTTGGTTCAATGCATGATAACATTTTTGTGCGGTAATGCTAACCACAGTTTGCATTAAACTACGAAAACGATAATTACAAAATGACCTACATTTAACTACACGATTCTAAAAATAAACACTATACCAACTGACAGTGTAACATGAACAATACACAACCGAGCGATTTATTGATTTTTCAAGTTGAATAAAGATTGTACCAGCAAAATGACGTTTTCGAAATACACTGAGTGGAAACCTTTGGAAATGAACGCAGATAAAACATTTCATATAATTTACATGTTATTCCAAATATAGATGTTTTTCGTATTTTAATTTTCAGGCTGAAATTACTGTTACATTACGTAGAAGTAAACTATGTTTAATGTCGATGTGTTTATTTTTCTATGCTTACTGCATGTTTGTTAATGTGAAACACTACATTATCACGATTATTGATTTTCTTGTTGTGTATGGCGGACATGGTTATTTAGCAGGTGGTTAATCAGCCGATAGAATCCAAGTTTACATCTGCATAACCGCACAATGTGTTTTTATTTATTCACGATTGCGAATCTTTGCCCTCAATATTTATTGTTTTGAGATTTCTATCAATAAAATTTCGTATTTCAATGTTTTTTTACATCACATGAAATATAAAGTGATAAAGTTATAAGTATTCAAACGTTGATGTGCAAATTTTTGTGCTTTGAGGAATATAACTGGAACAAAGGCCATGTGATCTTTTGCCATCACTAGGCGCCCGTCGAACGTCCGTTAACTTTTTTCAAAGATCTTTTCCTCTAAAACTACTGGGCAAATCCTAACCAAACTTCGCCTGCATCATTACCAGGATATGCACTTTCAAATTTGTGGTTTTTATGTCAGTAAACCCAACAACATGGCCGCTGTTGCAAAAAAAAAAACAAAAAAAAACATAGTGGTAAATTGCTTTTTGCAAATAACTCAAAAACTGTTACAGATATAAAGAATCTGACATGGAGTAAAAACAACGGCAGTAGAATACCGAAGGATCAAGGAAAGTGATGACTGCAAAATCGAAGTCCAAAGACATGGCAAAAACGGTAACAGATAAAAACAAAGACAAAACAAGGACGTGAGACAGCTACAAAGGCCGGAAATAAAAAGATAACATTAAGAACTAAGGCACTCATAGTGTGAACTCCCATGAAAACCGGGAGTGACATGAGGTGCTCCGGAAGGGTAGGCATGTCCTGCTCCACTAGCGACACCCGTCACAGAATCAGTGAGGTATATAGTGTTTTGAAAGTCTGATTTGAGGTTGATTGGAATCGCCATTTTCTAACCCTTAGACAAAATCAATAAAAATCCATGGTACGTGTTACTTCTCTTATCCTTAAACAGTACCAAGGTAAAAATTTGAAAAGCTGTTGTAAGTCTCTTGAGTATTCAAACATTTACCAGGACAGATCAGTAGCACGAACATCACCAACGAAGACAAAACTAATATTTTACAGCATAATATACAAGACAACACAAAAAACTAAAACGAACTTCCATAAAAACCGGGAGTGACATCAGGTGCTCCGGAAGGGTAAGCATGTCCTGCTCCGCTATCGGCACCCGTCACATATCAGTGAGTCAATCCAGGGTTGAGTCAAATCCGGTTATGTCAAATCCTTGAAGACGTGAAATCTAGCTGAAAATGTCCGTTTTCATTTGGGACACAGACGCGATATATCTGTCATTGATGTCATGGTGACGGCCATAGAATTTCTGAAGGGATGAAAGTAACAAAGGCTGAACAAACCCTTGACTAAGCAGCTTTTGGGACAGTGTTTTTGCTCTAACTAAAAAGTCATTGTATAAACTGCATGCCCGACAGTAACGAATCAACTGTGAAATGTACACTCCATAGGCTGGAGAGGTAGGTATATTGCTGATCAGAAAGGGAAAGTTCACCCATTGAAAAGTTAAAATTATCACGTTTGTCATACAGCTTAGATTTCAAACGTCCAATTTCGTCAATGTAAATTAAAAGATCTAAATACAAAGCTGAAGTAGGTGTATCAGTAGTCTCTTTAATTTCAAGCTCATCGGGATAGATCTGGTGTAAATATTCCTTGAATTTGGATAATTAAGAGAAAGTACATCGTCCATGTAGCGGAAGCTGAAATTAAAGGATTGGGCTAAATGTTTTTGTTTTTTCTGTGTAAGCCCTTGCAAAAACTTGCGAAACAACGGCAGTAGAATACCGAAGGAACAAAGGGGTGAAATTCGCAAAAATCGAAGTCCAAAGACAGGGCAAAAACGAGAACACAGAAAGCAATGACGTTAGACACGAAAAAAATGACGCCAAACAGACACAAAGCACAGAACCAGAAACCACAACATTCAGAACAAAGGCACTCACAGTGTGAACTCCAGTGAAACTGAGAGTGACATCAGGTGCTCCGGAAGGGTAAGCATGTCCTGCTCTGTTAACAGCACCCGTCACACTGTGAGTGATTCAATCCGGGAAAATGTCAAAGTCGGTTGTCAAATCCGGGAAGACGTGAATCTAGCTGAAAATGTCCACTTTCATTTGGGATACTGACACGTCATATCTTTCAATGATGCTATGGTGACGGCCATAGAATTTCTTGAGGGATGAAATTAACAAAGGTTGAACAAATTCCTGACTAAGCAGCTTTTGGGACAGTGTTTTTGCTCTGTTAAAAAAATCACTGTACAAACTACAAGCTCGACAGTAACGAATTAACTGTGAAATGTACACCCCATAGGCTGGAGAGGTAGGTATATTGCTGCTAAGAAAGGGAAAGTTCACAATGGGGAAATTAAAATCATCACGCTTGTCATTTAGCTTAGATTACAAACGTCCATCTTCGTCAATATACAGTGCTTGTACAGTAAAACATAACCAATCACACCATTGCACCATACACCATACACCATGCACCATTACACCATACACCATGAACAATTACACCATATACCATACACCATCACACCATACACCATTGCACCATATACCTTACACCATACACCATGCACCATACACCATATACCATGTACCATACACCATACACCATGCACCATACACTTTACATCTTACATTATACA
>MJUU01035626.1:0-10466 GCA_002080025.1 Modiolus philippinarum | reverse complement strand
TATGTACACCCTTTTCAAGTGTGCTGCAGTTCTGTCATGTGCTATTTCTAACCCTTAAATTATCACTAAATACACTAATGATTTGTCCATGATTACTGCTAAGATTACTGTAAATGTGGAAGTAATTCTCACTATATTCATGATCAATAAAAATCTGTGAAAATTTCCCACTCACGAATAGTTTGGTTCTGAAGTGTAATTTGTAAAAATCAATGACAATGTTGAATATAAACAAGAGGCTCTCAAGAGTTGGCTAAATATTTTCAGAGGAGAACATCTTTAAATGCTTTCCAATAGGCTTCTGATAGGTCTCAAGGTTAAACTATGTTCCCCACTGGGGCCATCTTGAATGCCATGCAGACAAGCCAGGCAAATTTTTCAAACGGGAACAACTATGGCCCGCTGTGACCAAGTATGTTTTCATTATTGGCCTAGTAATTTCAGGAGAAGATCTTTTAATGTTTTCCCAATTGGTCAAATGTTAAAACTGTTCCCCACTGCAACCTAAAGACTTTAATGGCCAAGTTTGGTTCCAATTGGCTTAAAAGTTTCAGAGAAGATCTTTGAAAGTGTTTTCCCATAGGGTCCAATGTTAAAACTATAATCCCTGCTGGCGGCCATCTTGGATATAGCGCAGATCTGAAAAAAGACTTTTTGCAGGGGACCATTTAAGGACTATTGTTGCCAAGTTTGGTTTCAATTGGCATAGTAGTTTCAGAGGAGTGTTTTCACATAGGGTCCAATGTTAAAACTGTGATCCCACTGGTGGCCATCTTGGACATAGCATGGATCTGAAAAACAACTTTTTAGCAGGGGACCATTTAAGGACTATTGTGGCCAAGTTTGGTTTCAATTGGCCCAGTAGTTTCAGAGGAGAAGATCTTTGAAAGTGTTTTCCCATAGGGTCCAATGTTAAAACTATGATCCCCGCTGGCGGCCATCTTGGATATAGAATGGATCTGAAAAACAACTTTTTTGCAGGGGACCATCTAATGACTTGTGGCTAAGTTTGGTTTCAATTAGCCCAGTAGTTTCAGAGGAGAAGATCTTTGAAAGTGTATTCCCATAGGGTCCAATGTTAAAACTATTATCCCCGCTGGCGGCCATCATGGATATAGAACGGATCTGAAAAACAAGTTTTCTGCAGGGGACCATCTAAGGACTATTGTGGCCAAGTTTGGTTTCAATTGGCTCAGTAGTTTCAGAGGAAAAGATCTTTGAAAGTGTTTTCCCATAGGGTCCAATGTTAAAACTATGATTCCTGCTGGCGGCCATCTTGGATATCGCGCAGATCTGAAAAACAATTTTTTGCAGGGGACCATCTAAGGACTATTGTGGCCAAGTTTGGTTTTAATTGTCCAGGTAGTTTCAGGGGAGAAGATCTTTGAAAGTATTTCCCCATAGGGTCCAATGTTAAAACTATGATCCCCACTGGCGGCCATCTTGGATATTGCACAGATCTGAAAAACAACTTTTTTGCAGGGGACCATCTAACGACTATTGTGGCCAAGTTTGGTTTCAATTGGCCCAGTAGTTTCAGAGAAGAAGATCTTTGAATGAAAAGTTTATGCAGGACGGACGAAGGATGAAAAATGATGGCAAAAGCTCACCCTGGCTATAGCCAGGTGAGCTAAAAACTTTCAGAGCACATACGAAAATAACATCATGCAAAAATGTGTATGTTTACTGCGAGTATTAAGATTTAGATATACGTCCATCTTTTTGGTTTCCGGATAATAACTTGAGTATCCTGCATCGGATCAAAACCAAACTTGGTCACATGCTTACTTATCACCCAAGACAGAACCCTATCGATTTCCAGGTTGGCACCTCCAAGGTCAAGGTCACAGTTGCTAAAAATAGACTAAAATTTCAATAAAATTTTGGTTTCCGGATGATAACTTGAGTATCCTGCATCGGATCGAAACCAAACTTGGTCACATGCTTGCTTATCACCCAAGACGGAACCCTATTGATTTTAGGGTTGGTACCCCTAAGGTCAAGGTCACAGTTGCTAAAAATAGACTAAAATTTCAATAAAATTTTGGTTTCCGGATGATAACTTGAGTTTACTGCATCGGATCAAAACCAAACTTGGTCACATGCTTGCTTATCTTCCAAGACATAACCCTATTGATTTCTGGGTTGGTACCCCCAAGGTCAAGGTCACAGTTGCTAAAAATAGACTAAAATTTCAATAAAATTTTGGTTTCCGGATGATAACTTGAGTATACTACATCGGATCAAAACCAAACTTGGTCACATGCTTACTTATCACCGAAGACAGAACCCTATAGATTTCCGGGATGGTACCCCCAAGGTCAAGGTCACAGTTGCTAAAAATAGACTAAAATTTCAATAAAATTTTGGTTTCTGGATGCTAATTTGAATATACTACATCGGATCAAAACCAAACTTGGTCACATGCTTGCTTTTCACCCAAGACGGAACTCTATCGATTTCCGGGTTGGTACCCCCAAGGTCAAGGTCACAGTAGCTAAAAATAGACTAAAATTTCAATAAAATTGGTTTCCGGATGATAACTTGAGTATACTTCATCGGATCAAAACCAAGCTTGGTCACGTGCTTGCTTATCACCCAATGCAAAAGCCTATTGATTTCCAGGATGGTAGCACCAAGGTCAAGGTCACAGTTGCTAAAAATAGACTAAAATTTCAATAAAATTTTGGTTTCCGAATAATTACTTGAGTATTCTGCATCTGATCAAAACCAAACTTGGTCACTTGCTTACTTATCACTATAGACATAATCCCATAGATTTTAGTGTTGATACCCCCAAGGTCAAGGTCACAGTTGCTAAAAATAGATAAGTATTTCATATAAGACTGTTTCTCAGATTATTTGTTGGAACTACACATTATATCAAAACCAAACCAGTTCCAGTGCCTATTTATTACAGATGAAAGATCCTTTTTTATAATATTTGATATATATATATTGTACATAGTTATGCCTTTAATATTTAAGGGTTTCGATTGCAAGGAGGTGGGGACATCCGTGTCCCATGGACACATTCTTCCATTTTTTTGAAAGTTTTTAACCAAGCATATTTTTGGTAATATAGTCTTAATTTTGTCATTATTTGGAACCAATTTTGCTTAATTGGCTATAATTGTGTGTTTTCATCAATGTAGAATATGCAATTTTCCCATTTGTTTGTTCCTTTAATGTAAATTCACAGCTTTGCCCTGCATTGCCTAGCATAATGCTCCATAGAAAGCAACATGTTATCATTTTAATCATTTTATATATTGCACAGCTATAAGTATATTCTGTATACTTTGTATTTCAAATCTCATTCACTGCATTGCATCCACATCTTAAAATTGAATTTTTTATTCAATATTTGTGCATTTTTTAGTTTAAAAACATCTTGGACATACTGTTTTGTTTGTTGGTCAGCCCATTGATCCTTCTATCTACATCTATGTCCGTCCATAGGGGGTTCATTAAATGGGTCACCTTAGATAGGTGACATGCCAATTTCTATTTTTATGCCCCAAAATTGAGGATTGGGGGCAAATTGTTTTTGTCTTGTCTGTCAGTGTTGTCTTTCTGTCTGTGTGTGCGAAACTTTAACCTTGGCTACAACTTTTGAACTTTTTAAGATAGACTTATCATACTTGGCAAGTATATAGATCTAGTCAAGAGGAACATAAATATGCCCCCAAAATTAGGTCAGGTCAAAGGTCAAGGTCAGAAAGGTCAAAATTTAAGTCTTTGATTCCATTTTCATATGTTTTGTATGTAAAGAAAGATAACTCTAAACAAAATATTAGCATCTCATTTTCCAAATTTATTAAACTAATACAAATGGTGCTTTGGGCATATGTAGTGTTTCACAAACACATCTTGTTTTTTCTCCTCTACAGAGAAATTCTATGTTTGTTCTTATTGAAAACTTTCAAATCATAATATGTTTTAAGTTGAGCAAGGTAAGGTCTCATATACCAGTTACGACGTTGCCCTTTACTTTCCACTGTTTGCCCTCAACATATAGGTTTTGCTTGACCTTTGAGTTGTATATCATTTTGAAGCATTTTAACTAAGGAATCCAAATCTGCCATAAAAATATGGGGTGAACCGTTTAGATTTTTCGCAAAATGGCACCGAATAAAAATATGAAATAAACAATAAATATATTTTATTTGAAAAAAACATGTGCTTCCCAGTCCTTGTCATGGCCTAATTACGCACCCAGTAAAACAATATTCATACACCAGCTTCAAATATGACAGTTGTCTCAATAAATATACATAATCAGCTTTCAAAAAAGTATTCTCATGATATTCTAACTGAAAGGATAAACATTTTAGCACTTCAAACATCCACTTTTCAAATTTTAGATTTTTTAGGAACTTTATGACTGAGGGACCAGTTGACCCGGAACTGGTTAATGAGACCTTAAGATTTCGACTTATATTAAAAATGAGGGTTTTGCTCTTTCAATTGAAAGTGCACACTTGTGCGAGTAAAATGATACCCAATATGTACTGGTTCAAAAACCGGTTAAGATTTCCTGGCATATCCAAATACAGTATGTCGCGAGCAAATTTAGAGAAGTTTGACATCACATATGAAGCGCACAGTCATTGTGTATGAAAAGTTTTGCAATAAACTTTACAAAATGGGTAATAAATATCTCTCAAAATGGTATAATGTAGGTGTCATTGGTGTACAGAAATAGAAATATGGCTGATATTTACCTGAAAAGCCTACAGGGAAGGAGATAAATGTTATTAATGAAACAAAAATAGGGAGGGAAAATAGATCTGCAGTGTGAAATACCTGTTTGAACCTAAGTTATGGCCCTTTTTGAGAAAATAAAATATTACATGTATTTCCATTTTTCAACCATATATTTATGATAACAGGCCATAATTTGACAAGCTAGTGCAATTTTTGGAAAGAGAATGAATGGTTGCTAAGGTGAATAAGGGCAAAACCTATTCAAAGATATGATGATGCCTGCCTCTTAAGGTCTCATACACCAGTTACGACGTTGCCATTTACTTCAAGACTAAATAGCCATTTTCCACTGTTTGCCCTCAACATGTAGGTTTTGCTTGACCTTTGAGTTGTATATCATTTCAAAGCATTTTAACTAAGGAATCCAAATCTGCCATAAAAATATGGGGTGAACCGTTAAGATTTTTCGCAAAATGGCACCGAATAAAAATATGAAATAAACAATAATATTTCATTTGAAAAAAACACGGGCTTCCCAGTCCTTGTCAGACCTTATTACGCACCCAGTAAAACAATATTCGTACACCAGCTTCAAATATGACAGTTGTCTCAATAAATATACATAATCAGCTTTCAAAAAAGTATTCTCATGATATTCTAACTGAAAGGATAAACATTTTAGCACTTCAAATATCCTCTTTTCAAATTTTAGATTTTTTAGGAACTTTATGACTGAGGGACCAGTTGACCCGGAACTGGTTTTTAAATAAATTATCTCCCTTTAACCATTAGTCAAATGCCAGATGTCTTCACCTACCTTGTGCAGGGGAGACAAGCTAAAATATGCTTTCATTAGTTGCATTTACAATACAACGCTATCACAAAAGGCTGGTGTGAATAGTGATACGCAGTGATGCAGGACTAACATTACTCAGCACTTACAGTTCATTTAGATACCTTTCACACATTTTTCTGACATTTGTTTTATTTTTCCAGCCTATGGTTTAACGGAAACCAGTCCTGTTTCCAACTATGATGGAGTTCCCCCAAAAGTAGGAACTGTTGGTCACTTGATTCCTAACACGCGTGCTGAGGTTTGTCAAGGCCAAAAATTACCATAATTCCCAAATATTCAGTAGATTATCAGTTCCAACAGATAAAAAAAATTAACTTTAGTAAATCTCTAAGGGCATATAGGGAAATGTATTATCTTACTTCTTATACTATGAACAAACTGTTTATTGTAGTGTTTGTGCTCATCCTAAACTACTGGTATTCATTTCTAATTATATATATACAGTACTATCAAAGTTTATCATGTATACACAGTAATATTACATATGGTAAAAGTTCCTATTAATTTCATTGGCTAAAACGCTCACATGATCTTAAGAATATTCAGGTTTTTTTTAGCGTTGTTTCTAATTTTACATATATTGACGCTATGTTTCTATTTTAAAGTATATTGATGCTTAGTATGTTTCTAATTTTAGCTCAGTTGATGCTATTTGTTTGGTTGGACATTCAGGCATTAGTTTCTCAAAAAGAAAGGTCTCATGAAATAAATATTTTTAAAAATCTTGGAAAAACACTTAAAGTGTTAATAGAGGTTATTAAAATGTTGACAGAGCAACCACTGAAATTAACGAATAAAGTTATTTAACAGTTGTCAAATGTTATTTATTGCACACTTTACATGAACACGATAATAAAAATGTTTGCTATTTATTTTTATTTGCAAATATGACAAATTTGTTGATATTTATTTATCCGATGAACACTTATGTACCCCATTCTAGTCTGTGGCAGATCCACATTCGAGGTTATGAGATACAATGAAAACTACATATGTGATATAAAAATGATGGACTTTTTACTCTGTTAATATTTTTTCTATTGTTTATTTATCTGCTTTGTGTATTATTTTCAGATGCATAGGATTACTGTAATATGTAAATCACTTTAACATCATATTATGATAATTTTTGCAGGTAATTGATGTAAGTACAGGAAAGGCGTTAGGACCTGGTGAAAATGGAGAAGTTCTTCTATCAGGGCCACAAGTCATGTTAGGTTACCTAAAAAACCAGTCTGCTACAGATGGCATGATTAAAGATGGCTGGCTTCATACTGGTATCATTTTCTTTGATCAATATAAAAGAGTGATTTAATTTTACTAAACTCTTTAGGCCATAATAAAAGATATCCTAGATTCTCATCCCCACTTGTTGCAATTTTTCACCCTCCTAATATGGGGGGGGGGCAAAAATGGGCAAAGGAGTAGGTGCGGTAAGGCCTTTTTTGGCCTCAAAAAATAAGTTTGCTTAAATTCACATTATATATTGTCGAAATGTTCTATGGATATAGGTTAACAGTTAAAAGGAAGATTACTCAAGTATTGATGTACGATTACAGAATTTTTCAGTGCAGAAAATGAGACAAAATGCACATTTTCTTGAAAAATGACAAATTTGACTCATTCAGACTACTTTTCTTAAGAGGAAACATAGAGCACAGGCAAGAACCACAAAAATATTCATATGGGAGGTCCAATGCATCTGTAGTAACATTTTGGTAAAATATCTAATTGGTTCTTGAATGTGCTCTATATTTCCGATTAGAAAAAATGTTTGAAAATATGCCAAATTCCTTGTATTTCTATGAAAACATTCAAAAGTAGCTTCAACATGACGTCAGAACTATGCCTATTGTGACATCATGGGTTCTAAGTTTTGTATTTTTTCCCTAAGTGGTATCTGAACTATCAAACTAACATTAAAGAAAATATCCATGTGCAACTTAAAAAATCACGGAAATTTAGGGCAAAATCAGGCCCTTATCGCACCTTGTCCTTTCTTTTAAGATAACAGGATTTTTCAAAAATCTGATAAAAAATAAAAAATTAAAATTTGACACCCTCTCGCCCCAAATTTTAAGGGAATATGGTTGAGAATATAGGAATTATTTTATTATGGCCATATTTTGTTGATATTTGTTTTTCTGCTTGGTCTGCTGTCTTTTAAGTTTTTCTGGGATACAATAAATGTCATTACCGCTTAGACTGCTACATGCGACTTACGTCGTTTTTGAGACTCTCTGTGCATTATTGTCACTGACGACGCTCCATACATGCAAAGGTCATCGTATTGGTGTTCATTTTAAACATCAGAACTCTGGCTTCAATTTCAGACTAGTTAATAACTGCATTGAAGGATTTTAGTCCCCTTTTTGCTTGAAAAATCAGCACTTGAAGAAGAAGTTTTAAAAAAATGTCATATTTTGGCGGGGTAGGCCACCTATTGTCACCTGTAAGCCAAAACTACAAACCCCATTTGGACAATATTGATTTACACATCTTAAATAAAGTGTCTTCTCTCAATTCTGACAGTATGACAGCTTTCTGATTTGTATTTTCGATACTGTGGCCTCTCAAAGCCGAAAATCATCAATTTTGCAGATTTTGGGTGGGGTCATATTCCATTCTTAACCCCATGCCAGACCCTACATAACCCAGGAATAAACCAAGGATGCCAGTATGCAGAAATATGGTAACTCTTAAAGACTACTACAAACTGGGCCTCTGAGTGTCATACAGTCCTCCGGGTCAATAACTAGTACGAAAATGACCAAAATTCGTGTTTTTTCCATGGGGTACCTATGTTTGGATCCATGTTACACCGTAACTCATGACTTGACAGGGTATTATGCCATACCCTCTGTCATGCGTATATCTTCCTGTCCATTAATCTGTCCAACTTCTGTGTAGTTTTGGACCAGTGAGAAATATTGGTTGGTTATTTCCCTGTACAGTAAAACCTGATTTGAACGACCTCTCCTATGAATGACCACCTGGCTTTTCAGACCGCTAACAGTGGTCAGGGATCGTTTTGGTGTACTAATCACTCTGTCGTGAGCGACCACCTATCAAACGCAACCAACGACCGGTAAAATGGTGCACAAAATGCAAATACAGCCTGTTATGAGCGACCACTTTTTATAAAAATATCTTAAAGGTGTCTAAAAAGACGATACGAGTTGACAATCATCGTTCAACAACTCAACTGGAAGTGGTAAAAATAACTTAAAAATGACCAATTTCGGTATAACTGAAATGTTTCTTCAAATACAATGGGAGGATAGTTGATTTTGGCACAAGTTAGTTAATTTCAATATTAAAAGAGGCTATTGACATGCTAATCAAAATTAACTCCACTTACTTACTTGGTATAAGGAGATAACCAACCGATGTTTCTCAATCAGTATGTTTGAAAATTTCATTTTGTCTTCAAAAGTTTGTATCTGAGTTGTTGACCATAAACTCACTTAATTTGAATTTTTATACCCCCACAAACGAACTTCAGGAGGGTATATAGGAATCATTTTGTCCGTCTATTTGTCTATATGTCTGTCTGTCTGTCTGTGATAGCAAACGATTTTTCGTAACAGTTTTCTCAGTAACTACTCATCACTGCTACTTGAAATTTTGTATGCAAGTTAAGAATGATGTCCTATACTGCCAGTAGCAATTTCATGATTGCCAGACATCTACTTCCTGTTTACTGACTTAGTTAATTTTCGAGCTATTTTGTCAATTGTAGAAATTTTTCGTAATAGTTTCCTCAGTAACTACTCATCACTGCTACTTGAAATTTTGCATGCAAGTTTAGAATGATGTCCAATACTGCAAGTAGCAATTTCAGGATTGCCAGACATCTACTTCCTGTGTGCCGACTTAGTTAATTTTCAAGATATTTTGTCAATTGTAGAAACTTTTCGTAACAGATTTCTCAGTAACTGCTTATCACTGCAACTTAAAATTTTGTATGCAAGTTAAGAATGATGTCCTATACCGCAAGTAGCAATTTCAGGATTGCCGGACATCTACTTTCTGTTTACCGACTTAGTTAATTTTCAAGATATTTTGTCAATCATAGAAATTTTTCGTAACAGTTTTCTCAGTAACTGCTCATCACTGCAACTTGAAATTTTGTATGCAAGTTTAAAATGATGTCCTATACCCCAAGTAGCAATTTCAGGATTGCTGGACATCTACTTCCTGTTTACCGACTTAAATAATTGTTGAGATCTTTTGTCAATTGTAGAAACTTTTCGTAACAGTTTTCTCAGTAACTACTCATCACTGCAACTTGAAATTTTGTATGCAAGTTTAAAATGATGTCCTATACCGCAATAAGCAATTTCAGGATTGCTGGACATCTACTTCCTGTTTACCAACTTAAATAATTGTTGAGATCTTTTGTCAATTGTAGAAACTTTTTGTTACAGTTTTCTCAGTAACTACCGGTACTCATCACTGCAACTTGAAATTGGGGATCATCTACTCCAATGGGGAGTGGGGGGGGGGGTATCATTTTTTGGCCCTACAGGCCACAGTACCTCTAGTTGCGTTGAGATGTGAATGTGGTCTGAAAGATAATTCCCTTGAAACTTTAAAATTTTTAAAAATAAATATGATTTGGTATATGATATAATGCCTCATTACTTTTTATCTCATCTGAATATAACAAGGGTGAGCTTTTGCCATGATTACTACAATATCCATTAGTTGTTTTCCTGTCATTAAGGTTTTAATCAAAGATCTATTCTGAAAATACTGTGTCAGTTTGAATAAAACTTGATCACAATAGTCCTTTGTAAGTTTCCTTTCAAGATTATGTCTAGCTATCCACACCAGAATAGCCCAGTGGCGAAATAAGTTCAACATTGGTTCCTATGAGAAAACACATTCAAAAGAT
>MJUU01035622.1:0-28702 GCA_002080025.1 Modiolus philippinarum | reverse complement strand
TTAGTACTTAGATATACCACTTTGAATTTTTTGCATCACTCATTCACCGATGCAATCAGTAGAACTTTTGGGTTTCTCGAATCAAATTATTTTGGAAATATATTTTTCTGCAGATCCTCATCAATTTTGATAGAATTATTTCATTTTTTTTGTAAGAACATTGCATGGTATAACAAAGAGACCCATATTGACATAAATTAAAGTCGCATCATCTATGCAAATGTAGGAACGACCCGCTTGACGTACGGACAGACAGATCGCGTTACGAACATACACCTACAAAGCCAATTCAACGTAACACACGGCTTAACATCAACAAGACGTAGGGTCGGGTGTCCGATTGTGAAATGGAAATTGCATACAGAAAATTCATATGGCTATAAAAATTCTGATTGAAAATACAGTTGATAACCTTTTGAACTGATACACTATCACTAGAAAATGCTTGTAATTAAAACAAGCGCTAGAGTATTGTATCAAAGCATCATTTGTACTCCAAAAACCGGAGAAAACATTGAGCCTGACAAATAAACAAGAAAGATTTAATATCGAATATTAATTTTAGAAAATGACTAAAAAGGAGTAGAGAATGACATATATTTGTCAAATAGTCATTTCTAATATGAATAAGTTTTTTATTGGATTACACCAGTTTTTAGTAGCAGTTGTGAAAATGAACATGAATTGAAAGTAGCATTGACATAAATTAAAGTCGCATTGACATAAATTAAAGTCGCATCATATATGCAAATACGTATGATTACATGGATGTAGGGCTCTGTAGCGTCAACAAATCTTAGGAATATGGTAATTCATACTAAATGCTGCCTACTTTTTATAATTTTTATCGGTTTTTAACAACGGAAAGTCTTAAATCACACTTATTCCTAAATATTAAAAAGCTTCGTTGTTCGATATTGAACATCAGTATTTTATGTACAGAGGTTAGATAATTTCTCGACGCATGTTTTAGGCAAATTATTAATGGTCAAAACTGAAAACACTCAACATAATTACCCTCATTCCATAAAAATCATTCTATTTCGTCTATATTTTACCCACAATACCTCTAGGAACATGAATAAAACATCGCAAGGTTACATGAATTACGAATTTCTAGATTCGCACATGGACAATAGTGATGAGAGATTAAATATATACAGATTTTACCACTGGTCAGTCGTTTATGCCAAGTATATTGGCAAACTATTTAGCATAAATGTCGATTATAGCAGATTGATAACAAGGGTAATCTTATCGGCGTTTGTTTTAATAAAAGTAAACAAATATCTAACACAAATCATTATAAAAGACAACATTTCTGAATGGTTAACAAAAATACATTTATTGCTAATTAATGTATGTAGCCTTTAATAGTAAACATGAGTTTTAGATTCTTTTTTTTGTTGGCGGGATGTCACCATTTATTTTTTTTTACGTGTTTCAGAGTAAATTATATTTAAGTAAGATACAAGTAAGTAAAATTCATCTTGACAACAACTTTTTCTTTCGAAGCACTTTTATGCAATTAATAACTCTGAAACATACCTAAATTATTACGTAAAAACAATATGTCGAACGGAGTATCACACATAATAGGCAGATTAAGCCAGAGGCTTAAATGTGAGCCTGAATTGTTCACCTGAAAAATATTGGATCTATGATGGGTACTAAGAAAATTCATGTGTTTAATGGCCATCGTGTTGCCATGCCTAGTTAATATCAACTTGATGTATGAAAAATATTTCAAGAATCAGCAATTCACCATATTTCCCATAAGGTCCTATGTTAAGCAATGTCCCGGTGGCGGTCATTTTTGATTTGTGATTGGTACAAATATGCAAAATATGGTATATGACAGTCATGGTACTATGCCTTATTAATATCAACTTGATATTTGAAAGGTGTTTCAAGAATTAGCCATTTACAACATTTTCAATAGGGTCAAATCCCAAACAAATATCTGAAAAGACTTCACATGGAGTCCTTTGAAAAACTAAGTTCATCAATGGCAGCAATCTTGGATAAGGTATGAACACGTAAAAATCACAAACTTTGAAGGACTAATATATGTTAAAATTTAATAAAAGTTATTCAAGCAGTTTCAGAGGAGATAGAAAAAAGAAGGAAACGGGGAATGTGTCAAAGAGACAACGACCCAAAGGGGAGTAATAACAACTCAAAGCCACCATAAGATCGTCAATGAACGGTGAGAAAACCCCACACCCAACAGCAGGTCGGAGTCAGCCCCTGAACAAAGAGCAATCAAGTCCAGCGAAATAAACATCATCCTAGACTCCTATAGACATAAAGTAAACTAACTAGAAAAAGGACAAGACACACGCATTTCCCCGGCAAAGGGTCCTATGTTAAACTATGTTCCCAATAAACAGTCCATATCAACAAACCCAGTCTGATATGGTCATATAAACCTGCCTCGTTCTGAAATAGCCATATCAATCCAGTGATATGGCCATATTATTCTGGGTTTGATGATAACTCCCAATTGGAAGTATATTATAAAAAGATAAAGACATGGCCTTTTCGAAATCAGCACAGTAATCATCCCTCGTCGCATATGAGCCCTCGGCTTACGCCTCGGCCTTTTATGGGAGCCTCGGGATGGTAGCCGTGTTTATATCGAAAAGGACATATATTTATTTATCTATTTATTAGATATTTCCGTATTGTTTTAGTGGCGATGAAAAATGTTTTCTTCCATACTTTTAACTTGTTACGACTATTTGTGAATACGTTTTACTGTAAAGTGTTTTAGTAGCCACTTGAGATGTTTGTATACTTATTTATTTCAACTGACATCAAAGAAGTAAAATATGAAGTCATAAGTTCAAAAATTGAGTATTCCATGGCGTCGAAAGGTTGTTCAGAGATAAATATGAGGTCATTTCGAGACAAATTGTCAGGTGTGAATTATAAAAGCAACAGATAAGCACAAACAAATAATTTCTATTTCAAGTGGATAACCCTCATTAGACGTAATAAATTTTTCGTTTTCATTGTAATTTGCAATTAATTAAACTTACCAAATAGCTGAAAAATGAACATATTCAAATATGACAGCACAAAAACTTTTAAACTCCCAGGTATCCTGTCCATTTTCAAATGATATAGGTTTCGGAAAAAATATAAATCTTTGTCTTCGAATACATACTTGTAATGCAAAGCAAAGTTAATTAAAAGTTGGCAACGAAAACAATTCATCATTTTGGAAATGCATGATCTGAATGAACAATTAAGTTTTTTCCGTGGTTCTGTCACAAAATGTCAATAATTTGATTAAAACAACGAGAATTGATCAGTTAGATGTATACAAGATGCGGCTAACCACAGAAAACAATAATTATGAATATTGAGTTGGGGGTTGAACAGAAACTTAAAATTGAATTATAACATATTGAAGCGTTTTTCGGCTTCTGCTGAAGTAACTTAGCAACTTAGCTCAGTTTATGAAGACTCAACTAACAATACGACTTAGACACAACAACCAAACAAGTGCCCCAAAAGACACACTACTGAGATACCTATCCTTAGGTATAAGAAGCTTTCTATACAATGCAGATAAATGCTCCCCCAGATAAACTCGGCACTTAATAACTCATGCGGAGTCGACCCAGGCGATCTGATTCAAGGTTTTCTGACTATGGCTGGAGAAACTAATTTATAATATAGTGAAATATTTATTTAACAAATAAGACAAATATTTGATCAATGTATGTCAAAGAATAAACCCAATTATTTGATGCAGTAAATGAATGTTATTATGTCCCAATTAATTTGAATTAACTACAAAATAAGCAAGATAACTCTGGTCAAAACTTAGTGCTATGACTACTTAATTACTCTAAAAACAAACCTTTAAACAAAAATGCTGTAAATCGTGTAATGCGTAAATACAGAAAAATGTACTATGAAAATGAAGTTGTTTCTTTTGAAAAAATAGACGTATGATAGGTTTAACAGTATTATACGACCATGCTATGTGACTATTGACTGATCACAGTTTTTGTGAAATTCAAACTTTTATTTGGTATGAATAAAGTAAAAATTTACGTTTCTATTTTGTAAAGAAACTTAAATTGTTAAACGATAGACTTCAACAGAAGTCTCCAAAATCCATAAAACCGCTTCTTAAACTCAAACGGACATCAAATATTGACGTGACTACATCATGAACAAATTACTAATCGTTGTCCTTTATGGATATGACCTTAACTGTCACAAATTATTCAAGTTATTCAAAAACTCGAACTTAGACTCAAAAACAGATATAATAATTATGTACTTAAATAATTTGCGTGATAAAAAAACGCATCTTTGAAGTAAAATGAGTCAGAATATCTGCAATATGATAGTTAAAAACTATTAACCTTGAATAACCAAGTCACTCTATAGTTCTCGTAATAATCATAGAGACTCGAAGAAAGCTTTATTTAGGCTTTGAAAGCTTGGTAAGATGGCTTTTGACCAAAGGTCTTATACCATAGGGAGTCAGATCACGACTGGAGACTGTCCGCGAGCCGCCTCTATTTATACTATCGAGAGACTCAATAAACTCAGTTTTTACGTATAAAACGACTCAATAGACTTAGTTTTGACGTTACATACGCTGAACGATATTTATGCCGATTTACGGTAGAAAACAAAAGGGCGGACCTTACGAAATGTCAAAATGACTAAATACCGAAATTACTGTGAATTTAAATTCTGCATATGCGCATTTCGACAACTTATGTCTCTTCAGTGCAGATAAAATCTAAACGTTTGGAAGACCATAATCTCAAAGATGTTTAAAAACTGATAGAGAACAAATAACCAAAATGATCTAAATGTAAAGCCAAAATCAGCTAAGGACAGAGCTTTGCATGAGGGAGATACTCCTTAGTTTTCAACAAAATTTACAAAAATTTTGATATTGTAAGGTTCCAAATATAATCGGCTTTCGGGTCAGCACCGAAATACTGACTACTGGGCTGGTGAATACCCTCGGGGACTAACAGTCCACCAGCAGTGGCATCGACCCAGTGGTAACAAATGACTAAATACCGAAATTACTGTGAATTTAAATTCTGCATATGCGCATTTCGACAACTTATGTCTCTTCAGTGCAAAAATGTGTAACTAAGTTTGTGACCAGAGCATCTAAACCACTGCAATTATCGACATGTAAAATGGATAACACAATTCTATAATTACTGGAAATAATGCATAAATACAAGAAGTACAATTACTTAATGCAGTTTTGGCTAAAAAGGTAAAACATCACGACTCAGAAACTCACTTTTACGAACAGTTAACGTGATTACCACGAAGCAAAGTATTCTCACATTAAAGAAAAAAATGCTAATAAATTTGAAAAGTCAACACTGAAAAACGTTTATTCTCTGTTAATAAAAAAATCTTTAAGTAAGAAATAATTTCAAACTACATTTTACGTTTATATTGTCAAAGTTATTGAAAGTAATCAAAAATTCAAAAATCCGTTACACTGCCCCCTGTTAAAAAAATGTACTCCGGGACATGGTAAAATTATCGACTTAAAATTTTCAGATTATATTTCAACGAATTTTACTTTCAAAAAAATGCCAATAACTGCTTATTATATACAACTAAAACATCAGATCATAAATATATATCTTACTATTGAATTACATTACAATTGTTTATGTTTTACTGATATAAGAGCAAAAATTGTCAATGTCATTTAAAAGCTCCACCACTCTTATGTCTTCTTGTCCATCATGCTCAGCTTTCTGTTCACGGTCATCTACGGTTGTGTTACAGAATTCAGTCTGAGTTTCCTTTGATTGTAGTATTTCAGTTTGATTGTCACTTTTCTCATACTCAGTTTCGGTTGTCTTACTTTCCTTATCCTGAAATGTTACATCGGTGCCTACTGCAGCATCACTCATCTGCGTCATGCTCAAAGTAGTTTGGCTCTCAGCTGTCTGATAAGTTTCCAGAATTGGGTTAGCCATGCAGAAAGCTGATAAATAGTAGATGGTCCCGTCTGGGAATACTACTTTTTCTTCTTTTTTTACTCCTGAGTATCCCTAGGGTATTACGGCACCCTTATAGCATTCCGACTCTCTAGCTCTATTTCTAATCTCTTTCATCTTCTTGGCCTTTTCACCTTCTACAAATTCACTCGGAGTTGCAATAAACCTATTCCATTTCTTTCCTTCCTCCACAGTTTCTTTGTTTGGCAACTTTAAATGGCTGCTGTCACGTTTAGAGGATACATACATTTGTGGTTGCTCTCTTTCATACAAAGATGATGAGGGTGCGGCATCTTGACTTATCTTGTCATCCTTAATTACAATAAATGTTTCAATCTGATCATTCACCTTTTGTTTCTTACTTTTCTCGTCTTCTGCATCTTGTTTCCCTTTATTAGTGTTAGTAGGAGTAGTGGGAAGAGGTGACACAACTTTAACTGGAGTGCTGAATAGTCCCATAAGATTCTTTTTTATTGGGCTGACATCCCCATGATCTTGAAATCCCAATAGAATGCTAGCTGGGGAAGAAATGTCTGAAAAGTTATCCTCCTTGTCTTTACTGATTTCCTTCTCCTTCTGTTTTGGTTCTTTCTCTTTCTTTTCCAATGAGTCTACACTCTTACTCCTATTCTCAGGTTTCTTGTCTACTCTTGTATATTTGTCTCTCTTAAAATGCTCGTCCCTGCTACTATCTTCCACTCTATCCTTTGGTTTGCTCTTCACAAACGGAGACGCGGGAATTGTCAGCTCATCTGTATGTCTGTCCACTGACTTAGAGCCATGCCTATTTCTAATATGCTTCTGCATTTGATAGTTCTTAGAAGGTGGCTGGGTATAGCTGCAGTATCTACACTGTAGGATCTTTTTGGGATATTTTTCCCTGATGTGCCTCATCAATTTGTCTTTATTACTATATTCTCTCCCACACTGGAAACAGGTGAATTGCATCTATAAATATAAAGTTGCACCGAATATGACATACATGCATATATTAAAAAGACATTTATATAGCACTTAGACCAGTTCTCCACCACCTGCTTAATTTGCTAATCCCGACCCAAAATGCATAGTAACTGCTAAAAACATCATATGAAACACAACAGTAACAATTTGACATAAACGCATATGCAAATATAATAAATACATCATTCCAACATGCAAAATAACATCAGTATAACTTTTCTTTTTCAGGTTTCACAGCAAGTCATCATACAGTACTATCAGCACTTGTATTTTGTCTATCATGCTCCAGGTCAATATTAACAGGTGGTTTCATCCAGTTCATCACACTTCCATAAAATGGTTTAAGTCTATCATTGTGTACAACTTGACTTTTAGAATGAGGGCTCTTCTGAATTCTTATTAAAACATCCGATATCACTTCTGTCACAATAAAAGGACCATCCCAGTTTCTCTGTAGTTTTGGGCTCCTCCCTTTTACTTTCAAGTCGGTATGTAACCATACCGCATCTCCTTTCTTGTACTTTCTCAGATTGTTACATCATACTGACGTTTCTGGCTGTTACTGGCTTTCAAAATATTGGCCCTGGCCTTTTCGTGTACTTTCCACATATGACTTTGCAGCTCCTCAATGTATGCATAGGGTGCTTGTGTCTCAACTTGGCACTCTTCTTTCTGTGGATGGGGACCATAAAGTAAGTCAACTGGGAGTTTAGTTTCCCTTCCCAGCATAAGCATGCTGGCTGAGAAGTTTGTCGTATCATGCTCAGATGATCTATAGGCCATTAGGACCCAATGTAGTTGATCATTCCAATCTTTGTGGTCACTTTTAATGTATTTACTAAGTTCACTATTGTCCATGTGCAAATCGAGAAATTCGTAATTCATGTAACCTGCTCCTTTTTGTTCATGTAAATTCTTACAGATTTTCACGAAATTACTCGTTTTTCTTATTTTTACTAATTAAAATCGTGTTAATATATAAAAAAAAATGGGTCTGCATTAAGTGCAACCCGCATCCCTAACCTTGCCGACTTCAATTATAACCTCTCCGTGCTCTTTTATCCGCGAAAATGAAGGTACAGACCAGCTGTGCAAAATCGGATATCCCACTTAATAAATTAGTTGTAACGATATCCTGTTCATAAAAATGACTTCCTGAATCTGTTTTGGTAATTTGTTGACGGAATCCAAAACGATAATATGCTTAATTCGTTATTTCAGAGCTACTCAAATTGCTGTCCATTTTACAAGAATGCGAATAAAATTTGAGTAATTGCTATGTTTCACTGACCACAATGCTAGTGTTCATTGTTGTCAATAAAAATGATATGTTTCAATTATGCTTTGGATAAGTTACCTTATTTAAGTTTTGAGCTTAGATGAGTTTATCGACACTAACTGTAGTCAATGGTATTTGGAATGTTTGTTGCTTTGCAAGATTTTGGTTTGTCTTCTAGTGTAATTTTAAAGTTATTTCTCCTATATGTGTTTTAATTACTGTTTCTACATTAAGTGGATCTTTCGAATGTTCGAAAAATCAATTATCAACAGCTTTCTAAAAAGATGTGGTATGTAAATGCATTTATATTCTTTTATCTTGAAGATAAAGAAACATGCTGAAGAGGTAAATTCTGTGGGTCGTTACAAACTTGAAGACTCTTCAGGAAATTCACTCCCAACCTTTGGTAACATCACCAATGCTTATATAACAAGAGGTTTCTCTGGTGGGCAAAAACACTCCCACTCAAATACTACAAGATATTGCCAACTAATGGCATAAAATAATGCAACGCTGCATTATGTGATCGATTCAACTTTACGTCAGTTACAAGAACATGATTGACAATAAGAAGTTTTTTATACATCTTATGATGTAGAGGTTGCATATCACGTTTGAGGTTATTATACTCTTGAGTAAAAATAAGAGAAAAATCTGACAAACATCCATGTCACAATACATTTTGGAAGCAAGTCAACATGAAGTAAAGGACCGGCATAACTGATAACTTGTTAAGATTCAAGATAATTTTACTTGCAAACGAAGGCGCGAAATGTGCAACATAGTACAATAAAACTTATATTCATACATACGTAACATGGGGGATAGAGAAGACATACCTCATCTTACATTAATCTGAAACATGTGTATATGAATATTTTAGAGTATGAATTGGAATCCAGTAGGATCAAGAATCCTTCAAGTACAAATTGGAATTCTGATTTCTACTGTGACAAATTAGAATTCTGATTTATACCTGATTCAAGGAGAAATTCAGATATCCTGATTTGTACTAGGATGATTCTGGATCCAACTTAATTTCTTGTAGGAATCAGATTCATACTGGACATACTGTTATGGAGAAATCCGGATTATTACTGAAACTAAAAAGTTTTTGATCATTTGAGGAGAAATGATAAATGTATAACATTTTAAGATAAATAGGTAGAATTCTGACATTTTGGATCTAATTAATGCACTATTTTGAATTTTTCGTTTTATTAATAAACAAAAATGGCGTTTTTATTAACAGTGAACAATCAGTATTTTTATGTCACTAAGAACAGAAGAAAAGGACAAACCCACTAATATTACATGTAATTTGAGGCAATATGATTGTTTGAAGGACACAAGAAAGACATCTGAAAAGAGGAGATATTTAGTACTTAGATATACCACTTTGAAGATTTTTTGCATCACTCATTCACCGATGCAATCAGTAGAACTTTTGGGTTTCTCGAATCAAATTATTTTGGAAATATATTTTTCTGCAGATCTTCATCAATTTTGATAGAATTATTTCATTTTTTGTAAGAACATTGCATGGTATAACAAAGAGACCCATATTGACATAAATTAAAGTCGCATCATCTATGCAAATGTAGGAACGACCCGCTTGACGTACGGACAGACAGATCGCGTAACGAACATACACCTACAAAGCCAATTCAACGTAACACACGGCTTAACATCAACAAGACGTAGGGTCGGGTGTCCGATTGTGAAATGGAAATTGCATACAGAAAATTCATATGGCTATAAAAATTCTGATTGAAAATATATATATATATATATATATATTCAGTTGATAACCTTTTGAACTGATACACAGCCTGTGTTAAATATCACTAGAAAATGCTTGTAATTAAAACAAGCGCTAGAGTATTGTATCAAAGCATCATTTGTACTCCAAAAGCCGGAGAAAACATTGAGCCTGACAAATAAACAAGAAAGATTTAATATCGAATATTAATTTTAGAAAATGACTAAAAAGGAGTAGAGAATGACATATATTTGTCAAATAGTCATTTCTAATATGAATAAGTTTTTTATTGGATTACACTTGTTTTTAGTAGCAGTTGTGAAAATGAACATGAATTGAAAGTAGCATTGACATAAATTAAAGTCGCATTGACATAAATTAAAGTCGCATCATATATGCAAATACGTATGATTACATGGATGTAGGGCACTGTAGCGTCAACAAATCTTAGGAATATGGTAATTCATTCTAAATACTGCCTACTTTTTATAATTTTTATCGGTTTTTAACAACGGAAAGTCTTAAATCACACTTATTCCTAAATATTAAAAAGCTTCGTTGTTCGATATTGAACATCAATATTTTATGTACAGAGGTTAGATAATTTCTCGACGCATGTTTTAGGCAAATTATTAATGGTCAAAACTGAAAACACTCAACATAATTACCCTAATTCCATAAAAATCATTCTATTTCGTCTATATTTTACCCACAATACCTCTAGGAACATGAATAAAACATCGCAAGGTTACATGAATTACGAATTTCTCGATTTGCACATGGACAATAGTGAAGTTTATCTTCCAAGGTATGGTTAAGTCTTTCTACTAAGCCATCACTCTGTGGCCTGAAAGCTGTAGTTCTAGTTTTATCTATAGACAATTTATCACAAAGCTCCTTAAACAAACCAGATTCAAATTGTCTCTGCTGATCAGTGTGTATTTGAAGAGGTACACCGAACCTACAAATAAAGTTGACAATGTAATTGTCAACAATGGTGGTTGTTTCCATATCGGGCATTGGATAAGCCTCTGCCCATTTTGTGAAGTTATCACACACAACTAGGGCATATTTATTCCCCTTTTGTGTTATCGGTAAAGGGCCAATTATATCAAGAGCTACTCGCTCTAATGGTGCACCTACACAATACTGTTTCATTTTACTCTTTGCCTTCCTTGGTGGTTGCTTTCACATACGGCAGTCTTGTATCCATTTTGTTACATCATGCTTGTAATTTATCCAGTAAAATTTGTTTTGGACCCTTGCAACTGTTCTATGAATCCCCAAATGCCCTGCTTGCAAATCATCATGTACCATTTTCAAAATATCTTCTTTCCACATATCAGGAACCAGTAACTGCAATGTTTTCTCTTCTGTTGTCGCTTTTATCCACTTACGGTACAAGACGTCATTGATCAATACAATTCTATCCCATTGAGACCAGTATTTCTTTATTTTGACATTTTCTATGGCTATGTCTTCCCAAACAGGCCTTCTTTGTAGTCTGTCTTTAAACTGTATAGCTTTGCCAGGACACTATCACTTATTTGTGACAAATGCATTTCTCTGTCAGTCTTGTGTTCAAACTAATATATAACATTGTCATCGTCTATTTCTGTGTCTGCCTTTTTCGCCTTTCTCAAATGTTCAACAACCTTTTCTTCATCCTCCTTGCTATTGTCTTCCTTTTGGTCTTGCCTGGTGCAATAATAACATTCAAAACATGGACGACGTGAAAGGCCATCAGCATTACCATGTTGCTTACCTGGACGATATTGCACTTGCAAATTATATGTGTTCAAGGTCTGTAGCCATCTAGCCATTTGTCCCTCAGGATTTTTAAATCTCAGTAACCATGTTAACACACCATGGTCTGTGCGCACAACAAACTGTGTGCCATACAAGTAATGGTGAAAATGTTTTACCCCTAAAATAACAGCCAACAACTCTCTCCTAGTAACACAATATTGCCGCTGTGCTTTTCTTAAAGCTTTGCTAAAGTAAGCAACAACTACTTCTTTATTATCAATAATTTGTGACAAAACTGCACCTATCCCGTAACCACTTGCATCAGTATCAAGTAAAAAGGGTCTTGACATATCTGGAAAACCAAGGATTGGTGAGGAAGTTAATGCTAGCTTAAGTTTTTGGAAAGCTGATTCACACTCTTCAGACCATTGGAATAAGAAATTCTTTTCAGTTAACTTATGCAAAGGTCTAGCTATGTTGGCGAAATCTCTTATAAAACGTCGGTAATAGGAACATGTACCCAGAAAACTTTTTACATCTGTCCTTGTTTTAGGAGTCGGCCAAGACTTGATACTATCTATTTTTGCTGGGTCTGCAGAGATACCATCAGCAGAGACAATATGACCAAGAAATGAATCTTGTCTTTGAAATAACAGACATTTTTTAGGTTGGACCTTTAAACAATGTTCTGCAATTCTATCCAAAACCTCATTTAGTCTAGCCAAATGTGATTCAAATGACTCTGCAAACACAATAATGTCGTCGATGTAAATAAGGCATGTGCCAATTCAATCCTGCCAAAATGTATTCCATTAAGCGTTGAAATGTTGCGGCACTGTTACACAAACCCATTGCCATGACATTAAACTGAAATAGACCTTTAGTACTGGTAAATACAGTCTTCTCTTTATAAGTGTCATACATTTTTACCTGATAATAACCACTGGATAAGTCTAATACACTAAACCATTTAGAACCCCTCAATGCATCTAACGAATCGTCAATTCGAGGCAAAGGAAGTCACATTATTTAATGCACGATAATCTATGCATATTCTTGTTGAACCATCCATTTTAGTCACTGGTACAATGGGTGAGGCCCAAGGACTCTTTGAAGCCTCAATTCTTCCACAGTCAAGGAGACGCTGTATCTCCCTGTCTACATCACCACGTTTTGATAAAGGCAAACGTCTAGGTTGTTGTTTTATGGGCTTGGCCGTGCCAGTATTTATTTTGTGTTGTATTGTCTCAGTTCTACCAACGTCGTCTTTTGTTTTTGAAAATGTGAAAGCATGACTAATGATGAGGCTTTGTAAATTTGTTTTTGATCATCGTTCAAGAGATTACCACTCTCGTTGTACAGCTCTTGCAAGTGGGGTGAAACTCCATTGTCAAAGGCTTCACAAGACTTTATTTTCATTGTTCTTTCAGTATTACACATATTTAAATTGAACTCTACAGGTTCACATAAAGCTATTCGAGTTGAAACATGTATTGTTTTTTCACGGCCAGTAACATTAGCCAAACGTACAGGGACAAGACCACAACTAGGGTCTACCCAAGAATTAGCTACTAATACATCTTCAAGATGCTTGGATTGTATAGGTTGTACAAGAGCATTCATTATACCACTAGAATCTCTATCTATTTTTGCATGTGTTATTATTTCAGTATGAGGTCGGATTGTTATCTTTTCAATAAGAGACAATTCAAATATTGCATCGATCTGACTTTCTTTTGTACATACAATTTTATTTTCACCAAGAAAGAGTACTCCATCCCCAATATCTAATGTACATTTATTTTTATGTAAAAAATCGTATCAAATTACTGCTGGAATATCAATATCAGCGACAGTAAATTTTTGTACTGTTCTAAAGTCACCAATCTGAACAGTCAAATTAACATAACCTAGTGTATTAATAGTACCACCATTAGCTAAACAGAGTTTTGTATTATTTGTTTTTATTTCAGGTTTCATTGCATCAGGAATCAATTTATATTTTCTAGGATGTATAACATAAATAGTTGATCCTGTATCAATTAAGCAATTTACATTAGTACCATTAATAAAAGATTTTACAAATAAACTGTCTTGTTTTTTATTACTAAACAAGTTGGACCTAGAAATATCTATTTCATTTGCTGGTGAGCGGTCCTTATCTCCAGCACCTACATGTTTCCCTGATTACTACTTGTTTGTGTCCATCTAGTACATTTTGTACTTTGAAAATTACTCAAATTTTTGCTTTTTTCATTTCATTTACATCTAGCATATTTTTGACAGTCTCGTCTAAAGTGGCCACTATTGCCACAATAACAGACAGGTCCGTTTTTCTTGTCAGTGGTCGTATCATTCTTATCATTTGCCAACTGCTCTATTTGCTGACTCATTTTTGCAAGTCTCGAGTCCATGAGCAAATCTTCTCGGCGAGTTTCACTTTCATAATGCATGCGCAATGAACCACCCTTATTATTTGCTCTCCTCTGTTCTACAATAAACGCCTCGTAGTCTATGCCAAATTGAATGCAGTCGTCTATGGTCTTGGGGTCAAGTTGAAAGATTGACAGTTGTAATTTATGGTCGTTAACCGCGCGAACAAAACAGTCTTTTGCTAACTGATCTCGGATTTCTATAGGTGCGCTAGGATATGCTTGACGTGTAACCCGCCTTATCTCTTGTCCCAACTCGGGTAATGTTTGTCCCGGTTTTCTGTGTAAAGCATTTAACTGAGACTTGTACATATTTGCCTGATTCTCAGGCTCAAACCTGGATGTTAAAGCCGAAATTAAACATTTGTAATCCAGTCTTTTATCTGGATCTATATCTGTTACTATCCCTTGGGCAACCCCTCTTAAACTAGTTGCTAATTCAAATGCCTTTGTTGCATCATTCCACTTATTTGCTACAGCAATAATTTCAAACTGTACAAGAAAATCTTGCCAGCTAGTCGTCCCATCAAAATATGGAGGCTTTTTGGGCTTAACATTACTAACATTCTCGAAATTTCCCATTTCCATATAGTTCGAAACAGGCATAGTTGGAACCAAACATTCTCCTCTTGAATACGAACTTTGCAAATTTCCATTCCCTACTGGACTAGTCATGGTGTCTACACACCTGTTTCTGTCTGACTCGACAGACCAACTGTACCCACCACCACGCATGCTTGCAGGCACCTGCCGTGAAAGGTTAGTGCTGGGCCAAACGCACTGGTCTATATTCTGAACCCGGAGATCTTCCTGTTTCCGCCTCCCGTTATCTAGGAGACCAGGGATTACATTACTATTTACACCATCTCCCCCTCCACAGGACTGACGAATTTCATCGTCCGACTGACTATCCAGTAGACGCTTTATTCTCCTTTCAGCTTCTCTATGTTCTTACATTTCCTGTCTCAACTTCTCATCATTGAGTCTTCTGTTCTCTTTTGTTGTGTTAAACCCATTTTCATTTTCACAAACGTATCTTGGGGTTGATTCTGACGACATTAAATTGCCTCTGTTTTCCAGCATCTGGACCTCTTCTGATGGCGTGAGACTTATGGTTTCAATTATCTGGTCCATACTCGATGCGGGGAGTCGTGACTGAACTCCCGTTGTTGGTGGTGTTTCATCATCATTGTCTTCATTAAAAGTAACAAAACTGGCATGTCTAGACTTGTTTGACTCCATATTTGCGTTTTAACTTCAGCGAGTTATGTGTATCCCTTTTGAAGCCAGGGATCCCCACACTCCCCACCAAATGAAGCGTTTTTCGGCTTCTGCTGAAGTAACTTAGCAAGTAAGCTCAGTTTATGAAGACTCAACTAACAATACGACTTAGACACAACAACCAAACAAGTGCCCTAAAAGACACACTACTGAGATACCTATCCTTAGGTATAAGAAGCTTTCTATACAAAATAAGACAAATATTAGATCAATGTATGTCAAAGAATAAAGGCAATTATTTTATGCAGAAAATGATTGTTATTATTTCCCAATTAATTTGAATTAACTACAAAATAAGCGAGATAACTCTGGTCAAAACTTAGTGCTATGACTACTTAATTACTCTAAAAACAAACCTTTAAACAAAAATGCTGTAAATCGTGTAATGCGTAAATACAGAAAAATGTACTATGAAAATGAAGTTGTTTCTTTTGAAAAAATAGACGTATGATAGGTTTAACACTATTATACGACCATGCTATGTGACTATTGACTGGTCACAGTTTTTGTGAAATTCAAACTTTTATTTGGTATGAATTAAGTAAAAAATTTACGTCTCTATTTTGTAAAGAGACTTAAATTGTGAAACGCTAGACTTCAACAGAAGTCTCCAAAATCCATAAAACCGACTTCTTAAACTCAAACGGACATCAAATATTGACGTGACTACATCATGTACAAATTACTAATTGTTGTCCTTTATGGATATGACCTTAACTGTCACGACTTATTCAAGTTATTCAAAAACTCAGACTTAGACTCAAAAACAGTTATAATAATTATGTACTTAAATAATTTGCGTGATAAAAAACGCATCTTTGAAGTAAAATGAGTCAGAATATCTGCAATATGATAGTTAAAAACTATTAACCTTGAATTACCAAGTCACTCTATAGTTCTCGTAATAATCAGAGAGACTCGAAGAAAGCTTTATTTAGGCTTTGAAAGCTTGGTAAGATGGCTTTTGACCAAAGGTCTTATACCATAGGGAGTCAGATCACGACTGGAGATTATCCGCGATCCGCCTCTATTTATACTATCGAGAGACTCAATAAACTCGGTTTTTACGTATAAAACGACTCAATAGACTTAGTTTTGACGTTACATACGCTGAACGACATTTATGCCGATTTACGGTAGAAAACAAAATGGCGGACCTTACGAAATGTCAAAAATGTGTAACTAAGTTTGTGACCAGAGCATCTAAACCACTGCAATTATCGACATGTAAAATGGATAACACAATTCTATAATAACTGGAAATAATGCATAAATACAAGAAGTACAATTACTCAATGCAGTTTTGGCGAAAAGGTAAAAACATCGCGACTCAGAAACAGTTAACGTGATTGCCATGAAGCAAAGTATTCTCACATTAAAGAAAAAATTGCTAATAAATTTGAAAAGTCAACACTGAAAAACGTTTATTCTCTGTTAATAAAAAAAACCTTTAAGTAAGAAATAATTTCAAACTACATTTTACGTTTATATTGTCAAAGTTATTGAAAGTAATCAAAAATTCAAAAATCCGTTACAATATGTATAAATAATTTCTAGTCACAATCAAGGGAATTTTTAGTCGTGTTCACTCCGACATTTTTGAGTACTATACGAAAAAAACCAATACATCAATACTTTGAGATGGAATCACTAATTAATCAACACTGTTGAGCTAAGGGTGATTTATATTTAGCTAGGCTATGGAATAGCCTAGCTATATAGATAGTTCTTTGGGAAGTGAGGAGTACGCTTACGCAGTGGGGAGAACGCATGCGCAGAAGACTATTGACCAATAGGAATTTCAGATTCTCTAAAATCAAAATGGCGTCCAGTTTCGTCCTGATAAAACGGGGTGGGGTTTAATTTTTCTGTTTCCTTGTGGAAGTCGAAAAGTATTATACACATTTACGATAGGTGGTACTGGGAACAGGTTTGTAGAGGATGATGGGATTGGTATTGCAATATCGCTTAGCCAGATTTATAAATATAGATATGATAAAAAGAATAAGAACAGTAATGTATAAATTTAAAACCAGAAGTTAATAAATAAAGATGAACTATTGTGCAATAATCAATAATATACAAATACTATAAAAGACTTTTCAGTTGTGTTAAACAAAGCGTGATTGTAGTTTGTGGAGATACTTAGGCAAAGGAGAACGAAATGTGGAAAGAGATAGAATTGAGTTTTTTGCGGAAGAATAAAGAGCTACCGGTGTTTATTTGTGTATGCTGTAAAAGGTTTATTATTGTATCAATCATTAAATTAAGCAAGTACTAACTAGATGCATCTTTATTTGTTGTCAACTTGTTGTGGTCATAGCATGCTGCGCTAGAAAAACCCCTCAGTTACATTGATTGTAAGGATTGTCTGTGAAACCAGAAACCATAGTTGAAGTATTAAATGCTCAGAATTGCTAGAAAGCATTTACACAAATGCACTGCATCGTACATATTTTTTTTACGAAAGAATATGGAGTAAATGAACATGAGACCATAACACATATGTTTACTCCAACTGCAATAATTTTAATGAGCTGTATGGCCATTTCGGAAATTAATTCCTCATCAGCAGCACTAGAACCCGAACAAAGGAAATCAATAATTTCAAAAAATTGCTTAATAGGCACAAAACCAAAAGAAATGTATACATGGTAGTTAATAAAGTTTGTTTCTGTTGAGGGATAAAAGATTAAAAAAGCAGCAACCCAGGAGAATGCAAAAAAAAAAACAAAACAAAAGCACGAAACTACTTTGAGTTGCTGTTGGCAAAAAATGAGAGGTTTGATCGAAAAAGTGACTGTTTTATCACATGTGCAGACCATTAGAAGAAATTACAAAGAAGTAACGAGAAAGGCTTTACTTCAAGTATTGATTTGAGTATACAAATACATCATAAGCCACCACACCCTTGTCAATCAAACACAATTTTCTATCAAAGGTTATTCCATAGCCTAGCGTATCGTTTTTATTTCATAAAAACCATTATCCGATTTATATCATCCACTTCTGTTTATAAAGTCCCCTCGTGTTTTCTAGTTAATCTATTTGTAGCGCTTCAGATTAATTGTTTTTCGTCAATTAAAATTTAGTTACATAATTAACATACAGGACAAATTTTAAGCACACTTCAATTTCATAAATAGTTTGTTTTTTAGATGGTATATATTTATATTCAATAGGTCTGGATTCCGATTATCCTTGTGACTGATATTTGAGGAGATCGTTTCTGCCTTCAATTACACGAGAGTTCCTATCGCGAAAGTCCCGTATTCTTTGTTGCTTTGAGTGAATATATTTTACTTATTAATTTGCTAGTTTAGACGTGATTTGCAAAGTGTGTTGTTTCAGTGAACTGAAATGGCATCATTCAGAATCTTTTATAATATTGAACAATTACATGTACTTGCATTTTCAGCATTTTAAAATAATTATGAATTTTCACAATGAAAAAATACCTCCTTGACATTTACCCAATTTCCTTTCTTTTTCAAATATTACACAAACGGTTGAAATTTCTTGTACCTTCTTAAGCAAATGGAAAATAAATTCAAATTCAACGTAAGATTAAAATCGACATGAAATTCGAATTTTATAAATGAATATTTGCAAAAAAAACACAATGCTGAAGAAATAACGATCTGATACCAATTGAGAATGTGGTTGCCTAGGTGAACATACTGACTCTGGTGTGAAATGGATTACAAATTCACCTAAAAATAAAATAACAAAACCTGTGCATAAAACCCATTGAGAGTTTTATTTTATCAGTACCTGTCCTATATTCACTAATTTGAAGTTGATTATTCACTATTGAGGATAATTGACTGTCATCTATTAAAATTATTTCTGGTTTGTCTATGGTTGTTGAAGATGGCTTTGTATTTCTCTGAGGCTTATGGTCTCTCATCTCGTTGACTATATTGTCCAGGACATTTTTTAGATCGTAGAAAAGATATTTGTACCTTTAGCTGGTTGTCGAGAATATCCTCATAAAATTTGTCTGATATTAAGATAATATTTCTGAAAATTCTTCTTAGTCCAGAAAGGGGACAATCATTTTTCATCTGAAAAGAAGATTGAATTAATCAGTATTAAAATCAAATAAAACTAAGGAGTATCGCCCTCTGTCCTTTACTGATTTTGGCTTCTCTATTTAAATCATTTTTTAGTTTGTTCTCTATCAGCTTTAAGCCAATTTTTAGTTTATGGATCCCAAATGTTTTGATTTACTGTGCACTGAAAAGACAAAAGTTGTCGAAATTGGCGTAAGTAGAAACTAAATTAACAGTTTTATACAGATTTGTATTTCTTTTTACAAACACTTGATAGCTTGAATGACTTTTATTTTCTGATCCACAAAAGTCAGAGAATATGGACAACAAATACTATAAGAACAAGAACAGAATTCCTGGTTCCCCCGCCGGTCAAGCAATATACTAGTATACTGTATATGAAATTGCAGTATTTTCAAACATTCGGGGCTGTTCCGGAATTAGATGTGTGGGGATACAAAAAGTATCGACAAAGGCTGGTGTTCGAACTTAACCAAGGTATTAGTGGTAAAAACAGTCAATTTTTTAACAAAGCCGAGTCATAATTTTGGTCAAAGTCTCATAACTCTGTCAAAAAGTATCAAGTGAGGCTGGTTTTTAAAATTGAGCAAGGTATTAGTAGTATAAACATTTGGTATAAATTTCATGAGAATCCGTCAAAATTTGTAGGCATGAGAATGCTTACAAGCTCAATTTTTGGCTAAAACGGTGTCGTTATTTAGGTCAAAGTCCCATAACTCCGCCAAAAAGTATTGACCAAGGATGATTTTCGAACTTGACCAAGGTATTAGTGATATAAACTTTTGGTATAAATTTTATACAAATCCATTAAAATTTGTAGGCATGAGAGTGTGACGGACGGATGGACACACGAACGGACGGACGCCGGGCATTTCTATGTCCCCGCGTTGCGTTGCGGCGGGGGACAAAAAAGAACTTGAGCTTTTTAAGCTTTTTCCTAAAATCGATCGTACTGACCAACATTAAAAACATTTTCTTAAGATAAAATACATCGACAAAGGAATAGATTTTATAAATATTGCTGGCATTCTAAATGATCATCCAGTTAAAGAAAAAAATCCTGCCTATTTCGAAAATACAGAACTTCCCATCATTTGTTACGTATACAAGAAACCCAGTCGGCAGTACGTCTTCAATTACAGTAAAGTTTGTAAAGATATAAACATTAACAATTCTGTGCCTGATTCATGAAATTGCAACAATTCAAAATACGTCTATATTCCTAGCGCCCATGTCATCACAAGAGATCTCAACATTTTGCAGGACAAAGAGCTTATAAATTTCTTAAAGAAAGGTCCAAAATATAGGCCACCTTCTAAAATTAATTGGAAAGATTGTCGTAATACCATTCACGACTCACTTAAGACTTATTGTAAAATTTGGGTGAAACGTGAACATGTTGACAAAAAAACTTTGGACTCTTTCTTTAATGCTATCATGAAAATCCACAAAACGCCATATACATCTAGATTCATTTTTTCATCTAGGCACTGTTCTACTGAAGTTTCTATTATACTCACTAATGACTGCTATTAAAAACCTGGTTATAAATATATGAAAACAGTGGTATCAATCATTTTTGTAGTGTAAAAAAATTCATTGGAAGTTCTCGATAAATTGAATGCTTATAATGCCCCCTTGAAAGTTTTGATTTCTCTACCCTCTATACTACCTTACCACATAATCTTAAAAAAGGAAAAATTCAGACGTCTTATGCAATGGGCATTCGAAAAATCCGATTGTGAATATATATATATATATTCTAATTTCTTTAAAACACATTTTAGTAATACAAAACAAAAGAACTCAATTAATTTGACTTGTTTTGATATGATTTCAGCACTTGAATTTTTACTTGACAATATATTTATTCGTTTCGGTAACTCCATTTATCGCCGGGTCATAGGAATTCCTATGGTTACCAATTGTGCACCACTCATAGTTAACCTCTTTTTGTACTGCTACGAATCTCAGTTCATGACCAACATCAGCAAAGACCCATCTAAACAGCATTTAACTGAAGAGTTTAACAACACTTTCCGATATTTGGATGATATTTTAACTTTAAATAATGACGACTTCAATACGAATTATAAGGACATCTACCCTAAGGAAATAAAAGGGACAACAGGAAACACCTACAATGGCTGAAAATTATAATTACATGCCACAATCTGCTAGGGAACTACACAGGAAAAACACAAATTAGACAAAAGACAAACGTAAACAACGATAGGAACTCGGGACAGCCGTACTTGGCACCGATACTAGCAAAAGCCAGCGGTAGGGTTAAACCGGTTTATGGTTTATGGGTACCCAAACCTCCCCTTGATCTGTCCAGTTTCCCTATAGTTGAGTAAACATACGAGTAAAACCCAGTACAGATTGACTACTAACTCCATGACCACAATCTTGAAAGAATATGACAATACGTAAGTTTGAAAGATGGGTCAAGGAGTGCTCGCTGCTAAACTGTCGGCTAGCTAAAGAAGCCTAAAGAACCTACTTTGAATAAAGCGAATTATAATAATCGTCATTGTCCGTTCTTAGACATCAATTTTGATATTACCAATGGTAAATTAGATACTAAAATTTATGATAAAAGGGACGATTTTTCTTTTCTCATAGTTAATTATCCATTTCTGGATGGCGATGTTCCATTAGCGCTATCATATGGTGTTGACATATCTCACCTTGTTCGATTTGCTCGATTTTGTAATAACGTTTGCGATTTTGATGAACGGAATCTTTTTATAACTGAAAAACTATTACATCAGGGTTTTTGTTATCATAAACTAGTTAAACCTTTACTAAATTTTATCATCTATATGAAGATACAAAGGAACCTGTAAACATATAATCAAGGCTGGTATTTCACATCCCTTATTTTACGGTAATGTTTTATGTAAGAGTGAAAAAAAACTTAACTCGCCTAACAAACTTATAAAACCTTTAAATCGCCTAATTCAGAAGGGTTATAATTACGGTATTGTCGTAAAGTCATTACGTATGGCCTTCTTTGGTATTAACATTGATTTTTTTATACGGTCTTTGCATCTTAACTAAACACATTCTTAATTTCTAAAATCAGTATTGCATGGACACGGGTAATGTATTCTGGTATATGCATGAAATCATTATGCTAAACTCCCCATTGGAAGGGATCTTGGTGGAAGCTGTACACTAAGGGTACATAACTTTATTTGTCAGCTGGTATGTCAGTGAACTGCTAGTAGTTTTTTTGTGATTTCATGTTTCAGTTTCAGTTGACTTAGTCCTGTTGCTTACTGAATTTTACTGTTATTACGATTGTTTTTTTTTTTATTTATCACATTGGCTTTAGAGGGGAAGGTTTGGGCCCAATAAAGCAAGGTTTGTGTCTGTCCTAAGTCAGGAAATTTATTAAGCCCTTGTGTGTCTTGTCTGTTTTCTAGTTAGTTTACTTTATGTCTATAGGAGTCTAGGATGATGTTTACTTCGCTGAACTTGATTACTCTTTATTTAGGGGCCGACTCCGACCTGCCGTTGGGTGTTGGGTTTCCTCACCGTTCGGTGGCTTTGAGTAGTAATTACTCCCCTTTGGGTCGTTGTCTCTTGGACACATTCCCCGTTTCCCTTTTTTTCTATTAAAATCTTCTAGCGACAAAAACAAAAGAGCACTTGAATATTTAGGCTGTATACGGCTTAAACATGGCGAACAATAAAAGCGTTATTCTATTGCTTGGTTTTGCCATTTATTTGTAGAGACATTGTCTCATGTTTATTTATTCATCATCCTTTCAATGTTAATACCAATATCAGACTTGTAAGACTTAAGAAAAAACTCAGCCAAATTGTTGACACTGATGATGAAATTCTACCCGGAATTGGTTCTGAAATGCTAAATCAAGATAGAGCTACTGCTTTTAGCTGATATGTAGCTTTAATCATATTAAGCTAAGTTTTTACAATGGATACCATAAAAGAACAAAAATAAAACTAGATTTGCAATTGCAAGCAATAGCTGATGTCGCCCCTGACAGCCAATTTGAGGATTCCAACTTGTTCGCAGCATCAAAAACTACCTGGAAATCAAATTTCGTTGAAATCGTACAAAGTTGAAATTTTTACGTATTTCGGCGGCAATCTTTGAAAATCGGCCATGTTGAAAAATTTTTCCTTGTATACCCCCCTCCAGATAGTGATCCAACTTTGTACCAAATTTGAATGAATTCTGTCAAAGCATGATTGAGAAAATTTCATTTTTTATCAAAATTGGACGAATTTCGTATTTTGGTAGCCATCTTGAAAATTGCGGCAGCTTTGAAAAAAATTTTCCTCCCATGCACCCCTCCAGATAGTGATCCAACTTTGTACCAAATATGAATGATATCTGCCTAGGCATTATTGAGATATAAGCCGGACAAAAAGAGATGGAAGAAAGAAACAATAATGAATAATAATAATAATAGTAGAGAGACGGACCAATAACAATATGTCGTCCCGACTACGTCTGGGGCGACATAATAAGAAGTGTTCTTTCTTTTCAGTTAGACGATTCATAATTTAAAAAAAATAAGGACAATCTACGAGTGGGAATTATAAAAAGACTACTGATACACCTACCTCGACTTCGAGCTTAGATCTTTCGTCTCATATTGAAAAAATTCGTAAAGGTTCCACGGAACCTAATGTCTCGCCCGCTCACTACATTGTCATTATAATTTGGCCTATAGTAGATGAGGTTGTTAGCTAGAATTTCAAGAAATAACTGGTCTTAGAGACTTTCATTCCATAATTGGTATCCGATAATTTTGTACAATATTTTACGAAAGGATATGGAGTAAATGAACACGAGACCATAACACATATGTTAACTCCAACTGCAATATTTCAATGAGCTGTATGGCCATTTTGGAAATTAATTCCTCATCAGCATGACTGTTTTCAATGAAATGTTTGCAAAAATGTTTGGTTGCTAAGTATAATTCCAATAAAGTTTCAGGAAAAATTCCACAACTGGAATCCAGGATTTTGGAAATTTCACTATAGGAAAAAATATTCATACTGTAAGGAACTGAAAAAAATATGGTTGATAGGTAGAATTCCAAAAAATAACAGGTCTTTAAGAGTTCCAGGAAATTTACAAAAATAAGAATCAAAGATTTTTGCAATTTGACTTCTGAAAATTATCATTTCAACTGAAAGGAACTGAAAAAGTTATGGTTGCTAGGTAAAATTCCAAAAAATAACAGGTCTTTGACAGTTTCAGGAAATTTACCAAAATAAGAATCAAAGATTTTTGCAATTTTACTTCTGAAAATTATCATTTTAACTGAAAGGAACTGAAAAAATTATGTTTGCTAGGTAGAATTCCCAAAAATAACAGGTCTTTGAGAGTTCCAGGAATGTAAACCAAAATTGGAATAAAAAACTTTTGCAATTTCATTTTTAAAAATGTTTGTTTGATTCAAATTTATTAAAAAGCATTGTTGCTAGGTAGAATTTCTAAAAATAGCTTGTCATGGAGAGTTTCAGGAATTTTACCAAAGTTGGAACTATTTTATTTCATTCTTTAGTGTTCAAATTATGCTTGATACTAAAACATTGTTAAAATTTGTTATTGAAGGCAAAAATTTCAAAAATTATTGGTCTTTGACATTTTCAGGAAACTTACCAAAGTTGGAACCGGAATAAAAATTCTAACAGCCTGTTACACATCTGCTCATTTTATGCCAAAATATCAATTTTAATGTAATTCTATTAAGATTCAAAGACTATTCTACTTCTTAACAACTAACATTGAAATTTTTTTAGAAAAAAACTAAGTCCAAATTTGGAAAAAAATACAGAAAAACCAACCAAAACAAATCCATTTTTTTCAGTTTGAGGTAATTTTCTGGCCATCATCTAACTTTTGACCACTTTCTGTGAAATTCAAATAAGATTTAATAACTTCATTTGACTTCTAAAAAACTTTAACCACAGGGTTAAAATAAATTTCTTGCACAAAAAAATAGTCGAAATACGGAAAAAATACGGAAAAACTAAATGCTTACTTTACCGGTGCATCTGATCTCACCCATGGTTTTTTTATTGGGTCCGTGTTCATCTTTGTGTGTATGTGTGTCTTCATTTTTCTTTTCTGTGCCGTACTCCTGTTGTGTGTCTGTTTCGTTGTGGTACCGATGTTGCCATTGTCCTTGGATTATTCTTTTTAGGTTGACGGCTCTGTTCTCACTTACTTATGTCTTTGTTATTCTCTTTCTCGTTTTGCTGTTTTGGACTTTTTTTGTAATTAACTCTTTCTTAAGTATTACTGCCGATGTATCGAAAGGAAAATCAGGAATATTAGGAATGTATTGAACATTTCAAATGAAATTTTAGCAAAGATCTTCAATCATAAAAATGTAGATATCAATGAACTTGCTTTAAAACATCTGTAATCTAAGGTATCAACTGGCGAAATTTCACCGGTAAAGAGCTTAGAAACACAAAACTTGGCAGTTATACAGTTTAAGATATCGGGCAACCTCGTCGAATAACTAAATACCGAAGTTACGGTGAATTTTGATTCTGCATATGTGCATTTCGACAACTTATGTCTCTTCAGTGCAGATAAAATCTAAACGTTGGAAGACCATAAAGTCAAAGATGTTAAACAACTGAAAGAGAACAAATAACCAAATATGATCTTAATGGAAAGCCAAAAACAGCTAAGGACAGATCTTTGCATGAGGGAGATACTCCTTAGTTTCAACAAAACTTACAAAAATGAGATATTGTAAGGTTCCATACAGAATTGGCTTTCGAGTCAGCACCGAAATACTGACTACTTGGCTGGTGAATACCCTCGGGGACTAACAGTGCACCAGCAGAGGCATCGACCCAGTGGTAACATATAACTAAATACCGAAGTTACGGTAAATTTCGATTCTGCATATGCACATTTCGACAACTTATGTCCATTCAGTGCAGATAAAATCTAAACGTTGGAAGACTATAAAGTCAAAGATGTTTAAAAACTGTTAGAGAACAAATTACCAAATATGGTTTAAATAAAAAGCCAAAATCAGCTAAGGACAGAACTTTGCGTGAGGGAGATACTCCTTAGTTTCAACAAAATTTACAAAAATGAGATATTGTAAGGTTCCAGGTAGAATCGGCTTTCGGGTCAGCACCGAAGTACTGACTACTTGGCTGGTGAATACCCTCGGGACCAACAGTCCAGCAGCAGAGGCATCGACCCAGTGGTAATAAATAATTAAATACCGAAGTTACGGTGAATTTTCATTCTGCATATGCGAACTGTCAAATACATTTGTACTCCAGAATGCATCAAATGAAGAGATGTAACAGATGTATAATAGAATAAAGGAGATAACAGGAAACGCCTACAATGGCCAAAAAAAAAAATACAGAAGACAAACGCAAACAACGACAGAAACCCGAGACAGCCGGACCCGACAACGGCACTAGCAAAAGCCAGCGGCAGGGCTAAACCGGTATGAGTACCCAAACCTCCCCTTTCTCTCTCCCGTTTCCCTATGGTATAGTAAACATACGAATAAAACCCAAAACAGATAGACTACTAACTCAATGACCACAATCTTGAAGGAAAAAAAAGAGGGACAAAACGTTATTTTGAAAGATGGGTCAAGGAGTGCTCGCCGCTAAACTGCCGGCTAGCTCAAGGAGTCTAGTCTGCTGGTAAAACACTGTCGCACTACGGAAGAAAAGTCAAACTCAAAACTCCCAGATGGGTTTGGTAAAGAGTCATCATTTATATCAGTAGACATCGGCAGTATCAGTGAGAGGCCAGTATGCATGTAAAATCCTATGGTCATTGGATCCCAAAGCTTATTTAACGGACACGTCCAGAATATCCGGTCTATATCCCCTAATGCGTAAAGAATGTAAGTTACGTTCCAGTTTTTGCTGGATTTTAATCAGTTTCTGGCATTTTCAACAACATTTCCGTAAAATCGAGTATGAGAAATGCCCTTAGTAATAAGCTGTTTGCGAGTGACATTATATTTAGATATCAAATGTTTGTATCTTCGATAAAACTTTCTAAATGTATTTAACGATTTATGAAATCTGTAACCTTGCTGCAAAAGTTTGGAAGTGGTAGTAAGGTTAATTTATTACAGTTATCAAGAGTAGAACAAACGCGTGCGAATCGTACCAGTTGAGAAATATAAACTCCGTAGGATGGGGCTAGAGGAATGTCGCCGTCAAGAAAAGGGAAATTAGTAATACTGAAATAAAAATCATCCCTTTTATCATAAATTTTTGTTTTTATTTTATTAGAGTCAACGATGGTAGTTAGATCCAGAAAAGGGCATTATTTAGAATCATTGTTAGCTTTATTAAGTTAAAGTTGTTGTGGGTAAATGATGTCGACATAATCTAAAAACTGGGATTGTCAATAGTAAGGATATCGTCAATATACCTGCTGTTATCGTTGAAAATAGAAATAAGTTGATCACTGTTTTGTATGGTTCCATTTTGTAGTTTTTTCATGAAGTCACGTGCGTAACAGAAGAGAAAAAGATCTGCAACGAGAGGTGCACAATTTGTACCCATGGGAATTCCAATGACCTGTTGATAAACAATGTTGCCTAAACGAACAAAAATGCTGTCAAGAAAAAAATTCAGTGCTTTAATCGTATCATCACATGTCCTGGAGGAATGATTGTTGTAAGTTATATTAGAAAAGAATCCTTGCTTTTTGTTACAACAAATAAACTGTAGTCCAGAACATTTAAAAGACCATTTAATCAGTTGTCCCAATTTAGATTTAATCAAATTATGGGGAGGCGTTGTATAAAGTGTAGAAAAATCATAACTGTCGATAGATGAAACTGATTTTTGTATTGATTGTAATTTACAATATATTTAAAACTTCAATAGAATATTTTACACTCCAAAAGTAATTGTCACCAGTGTTTTGATAAGTTTCTTGAAAATATTTTATAATTAACTCCTTTATACAAGAAAGTGCACTGGTTAAAGGAATGGACAAGATAGTAGTTGAAAAGTTGCTCGATGCCGAAAAAAGCGATGCTTGTAGGGGTTTTTGTGAAACTTAGGAATCCAGTTCATTGTAGGCCAGGTGTTATCTTTAGGTGGAACTTTGAGCATTTCTATATCCTTGTAAT